>JAVLVB010001078.1:1040231-1066439 GCA_032876305.1 Orestias chungarensis | reverse complement strand
TATATATATATATATATAGTGCTATTCCTATAGTGAATTAGAAATAGTATTTATCTATTCCTATTGTTTAATGAGAAACAAAATGTGAGAAGTGCTTGTAATGTAGTTAAGCCTAAAATTATTGCTACCAATGCAGATAAAATCTTTAGATTTTACAGGCATTTATTTTTAGTGCGGCCCAGCCAGTGTAGAAAACTTGAATCTAGTAGACAAACCATTGAGAATACAAAAGATTAGGGTGACTGCAAGGAGGATTTGGAGGTCACCACCACAGGAAGCATGTAAACAGAGGCTCAGCAAAGCCCCATTCATCAGTGAAAATGTATTCAATCATATTCAAATAAAAAAGAATCTAATTACAAAAATTTTTGTAAGGTTTTATGATTGTTCGAGGAATTTCTGTCTTATTTTCAAATAAAAGGAAATGTCCTTGGTTATTTTTAAATAACGTTAAGTCTACATCTACCAGGGTTATGAATGTTTTACCTACATCTTCAACGTCGTTATTTTTTATACACTCAGCTGCCATCTTTTTTATTCCAGTTTCCAGTTGAAGTTCTAACTTTGGAAGGCGATACTTCCATACTTGCAATCTGTGCAAAATTGTGTTTTTGTAAAAAAAAAATACATTCATAGTAAAACTTTTTACACCTATTCACCCAGAGGGGGAGACAATATTAGCTATATGTACGTTATTGGACTTATTTTTGCAGCTGTTGCAAAATTTTCAAGTGGCATTTTATTTTATCCATTCGTCATCTGAATATGTAGAAAATGGGTTAAAAGCAGCTCATTATGTGAACGGCAGGGTTGTGCAACAACCGTGGCTCAGATTCAATTGCCTCTAGCAAGTGGTCAATTTAGGATTAAAGTTGTTCCTAAAAAAACCTCAGCCACATCGATTAAACAGCAAATATGGAGACAGTTTAACAAAGATTCCAAAGGAACATGGTCACTTTTCCTGGTGGAGAAAAAACCCAACAAAAAATAACACAACAGATACTCTTTAATAGGATGCAGCCATGAGAGAGACGTCAACCAGAAGAATTCTGATGCTATATTTCATCCCAACCAACAAAAACCAATATGTAGAACAGCATAATTACATTTTGATAATAATCAGCTGCTCAAGGCTAAGAAAGACATTAAAAAAATACTACATGAGGCATAAAAATGTGTGCAAGGGGCCGTGCATCCCTACGGTGGAACCGGACTGGCAAGGTGCTGAAAACACTCGATAATTTATTATGGAGGTCGAAGCGATCCTGATGAATAGTAGAGAGGGAGATGGGAAAGAAGGTGCCGGGTTAGGAGCATGTTTGGTGTGAAATATTAATCACAGGAGTATGCAGGGTCACTCCGCAGCTAATGGAGGCCATATTGGCGTAGAACAGATGTGATGAGCATCCAACTGTTTCTGTCTAATGGCTTATTATGAGTATGTTGTGGCATTTGTGTTTCAGTTAAAGCAAGTAAATGGAACATGTTTACCTAGTGGACTAATTCCCAGTCAATAAAAAAAGCACTCTCCTGCAGCTCACTACTGTTTACTCTTCATTTACACTATATAATCTAGTCTATGTAGTGCTGTATTGAAGTCAGCAGAGCAAGGTTGACACACAATACATTTTAAGAAAGCTATTTGTGACATTTTAATCGTTATGGTTTCGCCTATTGACTATTTTAACTGCCTTGTGTTTCTAACTAAAGCACAAAATGTTGCTTGATTGTAGGAAGTCTCTTAAAGGTGACACGTGCATCTAATTAACGTTCATCCTAATAAGATCAGCTATTGTTTCCGCTTGTAATTGTTATTCACAATGCACGCCTCTTGTCATAGTTTACTGTTGTGATTAATAAAGTTGACATTTGCAAAATGGCTCATAGTCAAAACAGCTTTCCGGACCCAGTTAGGGAGCTTATATCGGTTGACATTTAAATAAAGTGCTCTTTAATTTACACAGTTTTTGACTTCCCCGAGGCCTTAGAGGAGGACATAAAAAATACAGTCTTATGATTTTCTCCTGCAGACTCCCGTGAGACAAAGTTGGGTCAGAGGGGGGGTTGTGAGTCTAATGCTTATCCATTTAGCAGCCCTTTGAGAATCTCAGCCTTCAAGCAACAGCCAGACAGCAAAGTTTTACTGCAGTAAAATCTCACATCGATTTAAAAATAATTAAGGTAAGAGTGCTGTCCTGAAATTGCTCCATCAAAAATCACACAAGGGCTTAATTTGGGTATTGATCAGATCAGAATGTTCATGTGTCATGTCTGACTAAACTCGCTACTCCAGATATACAGATCAGGCGGAGTTTTGCTAGAATTTTCTTAGATTTTTGAGACCTTCTCGTTTAATTAGTGATTATTTGAGGATACAAATGCATTTTAGAAACATTTTGTTGTAAAGAAATCATGGTTTTGGTTTATTGTCTAAATGCTGGCCCAAAGTTACAGTTCAGATAAAACATGGCAACAGCAAAGCTGACAAGGTTGAATTCGTCTGCAGTGTACCAGCTGTCAAGAAATCCTCTCTGGTCTGTGAGACTCATCAGGTACCTGTGTGTACGTTCTTATAGGAGGGCCGAAAGGGCCAAAATCAAATTAATAAAGAAATGTATCATGAAATAAATGTTTATATTATAGTCATCTTAAATTATTAAATTAATATTGCTATATTTTGTTAACAAATACATTTCAAAATATGTATAACTTTGTAATACTTTTACAAATTATTTTTGCACATAAACATTATGTATGTGTTATATAGGTTTTTGGCTTAGAGTTTAGGTGTATGTCTATGGTATAAATTGAGTCAGGGTTAGAATAAGGGTTATATCTGTGGTTAGGCATTCACAAAAGACTGTGTGGAGTGCAGTAATTGTTGGCTAATCTATTTCACGAGTGATGTATTAGTTATTTGCATACTAATATAATGTTTAGCCAGTAGGACAGATTCCTCACAGCAGCGGACGCTCACCCCACACACAAATCCCATTGCTTGAAGTGGTAATGGTCACAGAGCATTGGAACAGCAGCTGGGTAAGAGAGACGTGTATCACAACTTAAGTTGTCATCACAGCACCTTTAAAGCATGTTAGTTATTGCAAGATTTTCTAATATCATAATTTTAGGGTAGATTTTTAAGCAATAAAACTAATTAGTTTTACTGGCAAGTGAAATCAAAACTAAGAAAAAAGGCCTTGCATAAGACTAGAAACAAATATTTCGTAACATCTGCATAATTTTGAGTCTCTGTTTGCCAAAGATAATTAATTAAGTGCCGAAAAATGACAGAGACAACATTCTGCTGATTCGACCAACACATTTATAAAGTATTTATTAACCATTACAGTCATCAAAACTGTTTTACTATAAAACACTGCTCCGAATTTATCTAATGTGCTTTAGTAAAAATTACAGACCTACTCTGTCTGTAAACTTTTTACTGAGTGAGTTTTTGTGCAGATAAATGCAAAGAATGACAAACAAGTGATAAATACAAAATAAAGAATGCAGTAATAACACCTACTGTGCCACAGTTTATTTCTTATCTTTCTCAAAACTGATCACAATTGAATTTTATCTGCAGCTCTATGCCATGGCCTGAGACCGCTGGAGAGAAAAAAACTCTGTTCTTACACAGACGACCATTCAAGAATCGGAAGAAACTGATGTTTAAAATACTTTATTGTGTAATGGAAATAACTTTGCTGGAAATAAACAAATAATAATATGTTTTTTCGAGCTTCTACATCAGATATGTCCAAAGTCCAGCCCGGGTGCCAAATGCTGCCGTTGTCAAATTTTATCCGGCCCGCAGCCTTTGTCATAAATCAAAAAAGTCTGGCCCGTATGTTGAATTAATACATTGGGCAGCAGTAGGCTACTGTTACCTGCAAATGGTTTAGCTTACACACTAGATACTGTTCCTCATTTACCCACTAAAGGGCAGGAGCCCGTGTGACTTTTTGCCCCCAATTTTCTAAAAGACAACAATCAACAAAAAAAGGAAAGTTGACTGCGACATAAATATGCAACAACTGTGTCTGGCTCATTTGTAAAGAGACAGTGGCTGTTTTTAAAGAGTTCATGGACACAGATGATGTTCCAGACCATTTGCAGCCGTAGCTGATTGAGCTGCAGTGTGACGCAGAGAGCCGCGGTCGGCACCAGCAGCTTTCTCTTGCCAACTTTTATCGACAGCTAGATAAGGACAGGTTTCGAGAGATTCGAGCATTTGGTAAGAAAATCCAAAGCTTGTTTGGGTCGACGTATTTGTGTGAGAAGACATTCTCGGTTATGAACTAAAATAAGAGCCATGTGAGGACACATCTAACGAACCTGGCCTATGCGCTGCAGTCCAGATCTCGGTATCACCCATCACATTAACACAGACAAGTCATTTGTCATTTAAAATAAGTCTCTGAATAAATTGTGTTTTTTTAAGATCAAAACCAGTCATTCAGACAAGCTTTTAGTTTTCACTCAGAATAATAAACTTTTAAAACTCTAATCAACATTTATAGTTACTAATATGTCATATTTCAAAGGAGCCCTCCACTTGTTGATATGACTATTAATTTCTCTGTTATTTTATTTAAAAATTCTGTAAATATTGAACTGCCACAGTGAGATATTTTTTTATGTTTCAAATGTAATTTGCACTCAGGAGTCCAATTACTTCTGTTTAACCATTAGAAAAAAGTTAAAGTGTTAAAAAAGTGAATATTCAATTGCATATGATATGCATGTTTCAAATGAACCAAAATAAATGCTTAAGATCGCTGAAATTAAAATAAAAAAAACACATGTGAAACATGAAATGGCTTGCTGAAATTTGTCTAAATACAGTATATTGCTATTCTATGTAAAGAACGTCTGCCAAGGTCGGCCCAGCTACATGTTTAACACACCAAATCTGGCCCCCTTTGCAAAAAGTTTGGACACCCCTGTTCTACATGATTAAAGCAAGTAAGAAAGAGAAAATGTATCTACTACCAAAACAAAAAATTGTAAGCTGTATTCAAATCTGTAAGCAGTAATCCCACAGCCTTCTGCTTACAGAGAAGGTGAAATAAACAGCCCCTGACAAATGCATCATGTTGATGTAAATGGAACCTGACAGATAAATTGAACTGTGGGGTTATCTAACAGCGCGATCTTAAGTGGGGTTGGAAGCATCAGTACATCATTGCCCTAAATTAAGTTGTGTTCCTCCATCTATTGAACAAATCAAAGGTGGGGGAGGGGTGCACTCACATCTGATGTGTGCTGCAGTTGTAGAACTTCACCTCCGTGCTGGCAACCATTTGACCCGTCTCGTTCGAATTCAGACGAAGCACTACGCTGGCCCAGTCTAAACAAGGAGCGTGAGAAAAACGAACACGGTTAGTTGAAGAGAAGAGAAAAGAGACAAAAATAAAGGGATGAGTTAGAGAGCAAAGACAGGATGAATGAGGTGAAAACGAGGAGCAAATTTTTAAAATTGCTTTATCATTTTAGAGCAAAGAGCCACCTGGTGTCTGGGTTTACTGGAAGGGAAAACTGCGGCTGTCGTGAGAAAAACCATCTGTCAGAAACTTCAATTCGAGGATTACTCTAAATGGTTGGAGGTAATTCTACAGCACTTTGTCCTCACCTTCTATAAACTACACCGAAATTGAGGTACTAAATAGAAAAAGACATCTACTTTGGTTGAGTCTCAAAAAAATACATTTAAAAACTTTTACACTTGTCTTAACTCTACAACTGCTACAACCTTTGTGCAATCAGACTTCATTGTAACCTTATAAAAAGGTTTTGATTAGTAATTTTCCAGGTTTTTTTAAATTCATACATTTTGGAAAAGAGAAATCAAACAAACCCCGATCAGAGGAGTTATGAGATAATCATTCCTTATTTGATCACCCCACAGCCTTAAACATATTCAGTCTTCGTTTCTCTGGAAATCTCCCTTTTGGTTAAAATCTAATATGACTTTATGCCTTGTAGGTAAAATATAGATACATAAAAATGTTATAGAACTTTTTTGTCACAGATCCTGCAATAAGATCCTGTTATGGATGTATGACTTTCTCAACACAACATAACTGCTGAACACATAGATGCAACACATAGTCAAGGATAAACTGATACAAGAGGATGAAACCCTTTAAGAGTGCGGAATAGATAAAAGCAGGACCCGTGCTCCATTCTTTGTTTCATTTGGTTTATCCCTAGGATGTGCTAAGTGGAGCCCGGTACCGAAGGTGAATGTCACTCTGTATCTGTTCCACTGGCATAATTGTACACTGATTACTCTTATATCAAATCTTGCTTTTATACTTAACCATTTCTCATTATTTTTACAAGGTAAATACTTTGCTGGTTTTACTGGTTGGGTCTCGTAACTGGATAGAACGGACCCGGTGGTGGACAGACGAAGTAAGGGGTCGGCAACCACTTCCTCAGCAATCCATAAGAAATTGTCTCTTTTCTTTGTTTTGTGATATGCAGGAAACTGTGGTGAATCCCTTGAGTTTCACAGCCTCCATGATTCATTAGTTAGATTTAAGTAGCACCACCAACAAAAAATCAAACAGCTGTGAAACGTCAAGGAACTGAAGATGATTAGAGAGAAAATGTATATAAAAAAGGCTTTCAAGAGGAAAACTTCCATAACAAAATCCTAAATAAACAAGGAATAAGAGCAGTTTAATAGATTCAAACAATGTCTGCTTTCTTTGAAAAAAAACACATAAAAAAGTTTATATATTCATTAGTTATGACTAAACTGGAACTAAACAAAAACTATAATCAGTATAGTCAAGAGTTGATCCCTCAAGAAAAACAAGTTTCTATTACAACCTTTGCCAAAATTCTTATGATTAATATTGGCACAAAGGATTGTTTCAGCTTGTTTACTTCCCATTTATTACTTTTTATAAAATCTTGAAAGTTTAATGCGACTAGAACAGAGTACAGCTGAATTGATTTGGTTAAGTAAATAAACTGACGCAGGTACAGTGCTGCTCAGTCGAACATCCATCTAAACTGTAAACACGTACAGATAATGAAACTGTAGTAGACAGTAAAAGGGTCTAGCTTTGGAGACCATTCAGCAGCAAAATAAATAAATAAGAGGGCTTAATCGTCCATTGTTGGCTGATTTGTGGCCCCTATGTGTCATCTCTTCAGGTACTCTTCATACAAAGTGCCTGCGCTGTTTTGCTTTCAACAACATCGAACAGAGCAGCCAAACCCTCCGTCTCTCATCACTTAACATGAAGTGATCTCATAATTCCAGTCTAGATACTCTCACAACTCTGCTCGTGCCTTCCATCCAGACAGAGAAGATTTAAATACATCCTTAAAAAAACAAAATAAGCTAAAAGTGTTCTAAGTGAATTATTACCTAGATCATCTGTTAGTTTGACACATCAAGGCACCACCAGTTTAACATTTAACATTTGCACTCACCTTGTCCCTGCGGTATCTGAGGAACTTCCTTCCTAGCGGGCGAGAGACACATGACTCTATTCCCATTGACGTGACCCTCTGCTTGGGCTCGCTGGCCAAATGAACAGGTAATTCCAGCAGAAAGGTCTGGAACATTATTCACCTCCAGCAGGAGCTAAGAATGCATGAACAATGTTTAGTATGTTAATGGCAGCACATTGCACTGCTGGAGAGAAAAGTGTCGCTAACTTAAAAGTAGCAAACTAAATATTTACTATAATTGTACGTACATCTTAACTAGGTCATAAGACTCTTTGTGATAAATTAAACCAATCAGTTTCTGCCTTCATCTCTAAATCTATCAAGCGTCAAATTATTCCCCCTTTTTTTTCCAATACGGTTAAAACAAAACAAATCCAATTGATGGTCCATAGGGAGAGTCTATCTCCTGCATCACTTCACCTCTCACAAAGCTAATCTGAGTTTGATTTACACTAAACTGCGTATGTGGCTCTACCAGGCTACTTAACATGATTGCTTCCAAACACTAGCATTTTTAGTGGAGTGACAGTGCAGCGATTGGTTGGAATGATAAGTCGACTCACGGGGACGCTATGTGCTGATACAGCAATGCTGTCCGGATGAGCAATAACCTTCACACAGCGGTCAATGTCGGTCGCGAAACGAAAGCTCTCCTCTGCTCTCGGACACCGATCTTTTGTTGAACACCTGTGGAACAGAAGGTGTCATGTTTACACTTTTATTTATCATAAAGCTGACGTAATCATCAGTGTTGCTTGTTTACAACTTCACATGTCATTGTCGCCGGCATAAAACAAAGCGTATAACAACAGAAATGGGTAATAATGTTGCCTCCTGACCCCCCCCTCACTGTGGCTGCACGCTGTAGTTTATCCCGAGTGTCTCAGGTAGCCCCATAACCAACATGTGACATCTATTAGTTTCTCACACATTGATTGAAAACTGCAGATAATCACCGGTGCCCCATTACACTGCAAAGATTGTGTGGGTGTAAAAAATGCATGGTGGGCAAAGTAACTGTTTCTCCATTCATTCATCCATCATTATATAGATTTGTCCTCTACCTCCAGTATAAACATCCTTGGTGTATTTCTGTTTAATTTGATAATCATGTACGCTCTTTAAAAATTATTAGTTGTTCCTATTACAGGTTGGTCTCCAATCCTGTTTTTGGTTTTGGTGGATGGTATTCTAAGAAGTATGGAAAGGAGGCTGTTTAGCCTCTTAAATTTGCCCTACAGCTTTCACGGCCTTTTGTTAAAAAGAGTTGGATCCTCACAGGGTGTTCTACTCTCTGTGAGCTGGGTTAGTTTCTTGTGTCTTGGTTTTAGGAGCAATTGTAGGATGGAGAAGGAGATTTATAGACAAATTGAGAGTTTCTGACATAGCAAAAAAAAAAAAAAAAGAGTAGAAACAAAAATATATTTCTTCTTTTACTGTTCTGTCAACGATGCCACCCTGCATATGGATCAAATATGAAAAATTATTGATAGAGTAACTTGAAGTGAAGACAGGGCTGCTCTTAATCAGAAGAAGTCAGCTGAAGGAGTTTGGACATCTGAGTAGGGAAGCAAACTTCAGATGTTTCCCCCAAGGCAGACCCAGAAAGAGTATGGGGGACATATCTACCTTCAAGCATGGGGATGTCTGTGTACTCCCAAAAACAGAAAGTGTTCCCTGGAAAAGGAATGTCTGGATTTCCCTCAACTCCCTCAAGTTCAATCTTCACAACCTGACCACAGAAAGTGGTTAAATATAAATGGTAATACTTAAATCCCTCTAACAAACAAATTACATTTTTGTTTAACCATCACAAATCACGGAACGTGTTAATCAGACTCGTTTTTTATCAGTTTTTAGGGAAATTCACAAACCAAAGAAGCCTCTAAGTCCTAAATGCAATTAAAACGACGAGTGAAAGGATGAGTAGCAACGCGGGACATCACAAGGATTTTTACAAGACACAAAAGGCACATTGAGCATACGGTTAAACTACAAGTGGATATTGAAAGCAGTCCGTCCAGTTTTACAAATGGGGATTAGTTGCTAAGATACTTTTTTGTTTCAGCTATATCTTTGCATTTGAAAGCTCAACTGTGAAAGGTTCATCTCTGCGTGGAAAAAGAGTATCAGCGGTAAAGTTGACTTGTAATAGCCATCCCAGGGAGTATTTTAGCTTCAAACCATCATGTCATCCTTTGAATGCACACTAAATGGAGACGGTAGTGATACAGGGTCAGAGGCAGCCGAGGGGGTGGAACCTCCCAAGAGAACTCAAAGAGCGCTGAGGCCTCTGCCGCAATTATGGCTCACTATAAAGGTGGATTGGAAGCGCGGTGGCAGCTGTTGCTAGCTCAGCTCCTTGAGGCAAACAATGGCTACTGCAGCACAGATCACTTCCGGACCGCTCATCAGCTGAAGTGTCACAGAAAAAAGCCACCTTTCATCTCTGACTGTCTTTCATTGGCTTTTATTTTCGTTTCTTTCATGCCCTGTGCTTTTGTCTGATCAAACCATTTGTTCCCGTTTTTTTTCTTTCCTTCAGGCTTTTTCTACATGTGCACAAACACCCCCCCTACCCAGTCTGTTAGATAGGTGCTTTGGTGCAAATCACCACGGGTGGGAAAGTGAGACGCTGAAAGCAGTCAACATGACACTGTGCGTGTCATTCAAAGAGCCGAAAAAGACCCCAATCTGTATTTAATAGGGCAGAAAAACAAAGTAGTTTAACTCTGCAGCGTTTCAGAACTACAGGGAAAAGCAGCCTGTTCACACAGATAAGTTTAATTCAAATAAAGAATGTAATGAGATTTCCAGACCAAATTAGCTTTGGAAAAAAATCTAACAACACCTACTTAATGAGGTAATTTGGATTTTAAAACGTATTATTTTTCATTCCTCTGTCCTTTGAGTTTGATAATATTGAGAGCTGTAATTTAAATAATGCTGATTACCATCAAGATATAGCTAGCTGAAATGCACACGTGAAATGATGAGACAGGGATAAATCCCCGACTTAGGTCAGCTTCAAACACTGCGGCTGGTGCCGAAAAAGGAGGCTTTTAATCTTCCGAATCCCTTTTGCTCCATATCAGAGTGTTACGCAAGCTAACCTGGGGTCAGATAATTAAGATGGAAGAGATAAAGCTCTGTCTGTTAGGTCCAAAGTTCCATGGGTATGCAGAAAAAGTGCATCTGCTGTGCTCGCCGTGGCCGCAAGGCTAATCCCTGTTTCCTCCATTAACACCTGTTGTCCTTTCATTCGGCAGACAATGAAATCTGGTGATCACGCAGCTTCTGTTGTCCCAAATCCCGTTACTTATGGGGGATCACAAAGTCCAGCAACCACTTCCCCTGTTTTCCAATTTTCCTGCCAGATGATGATAGTGACTATAATAGGAGTGCTATATCAAACTGCACAGAATCATGGCACTGCAGGCTTTACCTCACTCAGCTTTCTTACCAGCACTTTGGTGAAACAGTGACTTTGGGGTTGTAATCCGTGCGCATCGGTGGGCGCGTGAGGAAATAAAGGGAATGGACTCACATGTTGTACAGCACGCACCAGCCACAGTGGGGATCACCAGCGCTGAGGCATTCACCACACGTACTGTACTGTTCACAGGACTCCACAGGGACCTGGACCACCTGGAACAGACGCATGGCAGGAGGAGAGAAAGTCTGTCATGTCAACAACAGCTGAGAACAAGTGAAACATTTCACAATAACAATGACATATATTAGAGGTCTGCTTTCAATTTCATCATTTAAATAACAAAAACAGTCAAAGAATTCCCTTTAGGACATTTGAAATACAATATAATATAATAAGACTTTTCTTATTTACTTTTAGATTTTTAATCCGTGTTATTTTTCAGGAAGATTTTAAAACTTTTTTTTAATTTTTGCAATCTGAACTTGCTTGGATAAACTATGATAATGAACCTGATTGTTTTCCTCTCAACACTTTTCTGTCAACTCAGTCATCTGAGGTGTGGCTGTCTGTAAATCATAGAGAGGGTAACTGGGCTACTTATGTGCTTCTCTGATTGTTGTATTGTTGTCAAATCTCAAGCGCATTTGGTTGTACTGGATTTTATTTGGGTGTACCAAAGCTTCGAATACTTCCTGTTTTTTATCCTTATAAACTTGAAAACCATGAATCATTTCCTTTCACTTTACGGTTTTGCAGGTCTATAACAATGAGTTGAAGGGGCAGCACTGTGCATTTGCAGGTAACCATGTACATATCAACGAACCAGCAGGATAATTAAAATACAAAACTGGTCAATTTCCAGCAAAGCATTTTAATACGAGGTACAACTACAGCATAGCCACGTAATATCTCCCACCTTTCCAGGACATGGAAAAACAACCCAAAACATGTTAGCTTTTAACTATTTTTCAGTGTGCACAAACCGAAACACATTTTTATACATTAGATAGACAGCCACATTCTTGCATAAGTGTGTGGCAAAGCATTAACTCTCCATTAGCTGCTGAAAGTTGCTGCTCTTACACAATCCCTGCATACCAAGCCATTTGGAGCAGCAGCATGAGCATGCCTGGCTTCTACTTGGTTATTATTCTGGGTCTGTACATATGATGCAAGCAATTTCCTGATGTAAGCAATCAGAAATGAAGAGTGGATTATAGATTAGAGTGTCTCCGGTGCACTTGATAGCATAAGTGGGTGCTCTCTCAGGTCTGTGTAGGCAAAATGGATTATCTGTTGCTCCCTACAAATAACTGTCCTTCTTTTTTTTTAAAACAGCAGTTCAAAGCCTATTCGTGGCGTTCCATTAGCAAAATGATTTTGCAGTGTGGGAGGGGCCAAGGGCAGTAATCCATGAAGACTTGTGCTCCAGAGCTCATCCAAACTGAAATTGTTAGTGTCTGAATTGTGGACAGCATGACCTTTACAAAAGAAAAGCAATGGATGTAGTTTTTAGCTTACAATTCTTATTATGTCACAGTATCATGTTTAGAGGACCTTAGGGTGCAATTTACTCAACCGAACCCCAAAAATATCTTCATAATCCACATTCATAGAGATTATAGACAGCCAGACTATAGATTGTGTGCATGGATTTGTAGAAGAGTTTCTTTGTGCCTTGCAAGAGCAGAGTGAGCTTACTATGATGCTTAATAGTTAACTAAACCATAAATAAATAAAAAATTCCCAGACAGTTTTAGAGTTTTACCGACCTCACACAGGGATCCAAGTTTTTTCAGCATTTTAGCATCCTGGGTGATGCACGGTGGAAGCAGTGGAGACTTACTGATTTTAAGGTTGTGCACATTTGTGTCGATTACTCTCGTGGGAATTTGAAACTGAGGTGCCTATAATGGTCTCGTACAAAGGCTAAAGCCTCATTCTGCCTAAACAGCAGCAGAGAAAGGAACTTAATTTTGGTCCACAAAAAATAAATAGATGGTGGAAATACTGGATAGCATAAGATGAAATTTAAGATTAATCTGAATCAGTATGAAACAAGATTGTGACATTTAAGTAATATTATCATGGTGAGGCAAAGAAAAATGTACTTTAGAAAAGCCGCAAAAATAACAAAAAAGTTATTTATACTGTTATGTAGGATGAAAACGTGAGGTATTTTATTACGTGTTTTGTTAAACGTTTGAGTTGTATATGGAGTGTGCGCTGTCCCCCTGATGAGCATGCATCCTAATTTCCAAGCTACCCTCAAGCAGAACCCCATGCAACGTAACTGTAATGACTGAAGCATTCAGCCATTAAGAAAGTTTCTAAGCCAAAATAAAAGAGGAGGAGATAAAAAGAACTTTAGTGAACTCGTTTTGCACTGGATTTCAACAAGGATTTGTTTTCATGAACATAACATTTTATTATGTTCTAGCAATGCAGAAAATAGCACAAAAAACACCAATAATGTGGTTTCTAAAGAAAATATCATTTTGTTACATAGATTTTTGTTCCTTGACTTTCAAATATACGTTTTATGAGTGTTAAGGATAAAACCTGCCTGTGTTCTACATTTATTGGCATACATTGTACAATATAGTACGAAGATCTGGATCATGGACAGCAGGTAAAGAGTAAAAAAGGATCTGAGGTTCAAAGAAAAAATTAATTAAACCCTTTAGAAACCTGCAGATTAATAAAACTTCTTTAAGAAAATGAGACAACATGGCCTCTGAGAAGCATCATCGAAAAAATTTGCAGTGGTGTAGAAGTTTAACACGATAACATAAAGAGTGAACATACAGGATGAGTAAACCTTTAAAATAGGACATAAAATGTTAAAACATAACTGTTTGTTGGCTGCAGTATTTTCACAACACAGCAACATGTATATGTGCACTGTTGTCTCTTCACATTTGTGGTTCAATAAATTCAACCTTTATTAATATTTCACACACTATATCTATTTATGTAAATGCATTATAAATCATTCATGACTACAAGAAATATTTAACATCTCTTTAACTTTTGTTGTTTCATTTAACTTTTGAAGATTTTTTTGCTAGTAGAAATTGATCATTCAAAGCAAATACAGAAAATAAGAATCATTTGTTCCAGTGTATTTCCTGTTTTTGCCTACCAGCAGTGGCAATCGCAGCAGAGCTGGATAAGCACAACATTACATTTAATTTGTAGCCTTTCGAATGAGAAACGTATTATTCACAACATCTGGAACATCCTCAAAGTAAAAGGCAACCTTATGATCTACACAATTCGCTACCACTTTAACCTCTCATCCGGATTAACTTGAAATTTACAGATGAAGCCAGATGAATGTACGGGCATTTAGAGCCGTACGACAATGACATCCTATACCCTCAGCCTGCTTTGGGAAATCCTTTAAAGTAACACATCACTGTCATGTGTCAACTGGGTATTCCAGGTCATATCAGGAGTCAACAAGATGGAAACTGTTTTCAGATTATGTCTCAAGTCAAAGTTATTCTAATGAAGTGCTCATAAAGAAAGCTTTCTAATGCAGTAAATTACACACAAAATAAAACCTAATCTCCCTTAATCTCTGTAAATTCAACATTGATAAATATATATATATATATATATATATATATATATATATATATATATATATATATATATATATATATATATATATATATATATATATCGCCATTAATTAATTAAATGTAGAATCAGAAAAACAAAACAAAAAACAATTTAGCCTCCAGAAAAACTTAGACTACTGCAGTATAATTAGTTAATATTACCCCATCCATTAAAAAGCAGCGGTTTTCACAATTTAACCACTTCTTGCATTGCTGTACAGTTCTAAACAAATAATAAAAATAATAGGAAGCAAGTACTGCTCTACAATTATTTGATGTGGTAGCAAAACCTAGATATGTGACCTTGGTTGGTCACCAACATAAAAATCTTGCCTCTTAAAAAGAAATAAAGCACCACATCTAAGTGCAAACCAAGCACTTCCATAGAAAAGTTCCCAAGCCTTAGAACATCTTATCACAGCATACATATAAAGTGTTGAATGAAAAGTGGCTAGAAATAATAGTCTTTAAAAAAGGGTAGCAAAACTGGAAGGAAGTGGTGACAATAAGAGGTGAAATGTGCATCAGCATTGAGACAACAGAAAGACAAACAACAAAGTTTAACTTGATCTTTTAGACATGAATGCATTGATTGTCTGTTGGGTGTGTTCAGATGTGCAGATGGAGGATGGCGTGTCGGCTGTTTTCCTTAACTTACTTTGGTAGGGAAGCCTGAAGCTTAACAAATATCAAACATGTGCCAGAAACTTAGGACAATCTGTCAGTACTAAAGCCTTTTTTAAGGTCCCACTTTGCTAGAGCTACATTAAATGTTTGTAAATCGCAGGATTTCACATTATTTATTATTCAAAATGAATAATGAAAATTAAGATCTAATGGGAAACTAAATCAGACACAAATGTTACTAAAAGAAGATCGTGTGAATCTAACAGTATTTATTTCTTTTTGTCGTTCTTTAATTTGCTTAAAAAGCTCTAGTATACAAAACCAAACCATAGTTGTGCTCATTCTGGCAGATGATCTAGTTCATAAGTATCTTTAAAACACTTTTGAATCTGTTTAGAGTTCATGGAAAAAGCATTTCTGCAAATGCTTTTTCATTTGCATTATGGTAACGATTTGCTTCCATAATATATATCACGGATGTATTGTCCATTCAGTGAAGCAGTCGTCAGCAAACAAAGCCCAGGTCAGAAACTGGCATAGGTAAACAGAACCATGTGTTTCTGCATTCAGTAGACCCTAATCTCAGCACTGTGTTTATTAAACTTTCCAAACGCCCTGCATGTAAGATTACTGATGAGAATAATTAATAAAATAAAAGCGTAACTAAAGTGCAAATAATGTGGGTTTTTTTTTTATTATTACTGTACCTTCCTTGTGGGTTATCATTTTGCATTTTGGCAAATTCCAGTCTCCCTTTTGTCAATAGTAATTTCCTTCTTGATAATTTGCCACAAACTTATCTATGGTACAGACAACAGATGGTGCAGTCTAACAATGATGTACCTGGACCTTTAATACCATTTGATGTTCTTCTGGCCTTTTTGAAGACCGTTCGTAATCGTGGTATCAGACGGGAAGGTTGGCTACAGTCCCACAGACATTGATCTATGCGCAACTGTAGTCACAAGACATCACAGGAGCATCTAGCTGATTGCAGATTGTCTACATAGTGGGCTTTATAAAGGTAATGCTTGTTCTAAATGTTTTCTTGATTCAAGGATCGTCTTCTAACAATGGATGCCATCTATGTATTGAAGCTGCATGCATCTGTATTCAGACATGTGTTCAAGCGTGTGGATATCTTTGTGTTTCAGCTCAGTAAAAGGCATCATAAGACGACATAAAGACACCAGAGTGATAGCCTCTCTGTGTTCACCCACAGATGTACAACACGGACCTCAGAATGCACTGATGACTGCAGCATCATGTAAAGTTGTAAATCAAAATCACTAACTAATATTAAACAGGTTTAACCTTTACTCTGTGAAACCTTTTTTTTGTTTGTTTTTTTCATGATTTTAGTCGTTGTATGTATTGGGGTTTGAATCATTTATGTATTTGAGTTGGGTTTCATCATTGTTTACAAAAGGTTAGCTCTGGTTGTATGTAAGAGGTCATGACTGGCTGACACCCTCAACCTCTATTTTTAGGGTTTTCACTTGATTTCTTCCAGTATTACCCTCTATTAAGCTCCACCCATCTTTCCTTTAACCCAGACTGGTGTTCATGTTCCTTCTGGTATAATGCTGTCGTAACAATGCGTTACGATTTGGGAAATGGTGAAACCCTTATTAAAAGATATGGATTCATCACCTTCTTACCTTTCAATAAACTTGAGGCTTTAGACGGACACTGTAAATATGTTTTGGTGACATATCAAGACAATTTGGTTGGACTGGATTATTGTTGTTTTTTTTTGAATGAGTAGCACAGTAGTCTAAATTCGAATGTGTTGGTATAAATATTAGACTAATTCAAATCAAATTAAAAATACTTTATTTATCTCAAAGGGAAATTAAGTTAAATTAAATTAGGTCTAATTATGAAACAATAAATAAGTTAAAATAAAAATTTGTGTTTCTGCCCAAATACATGTTTTGAAAAAAACACCAACCTTTGCAAAGTCAGCAGCTTTATTGTTCAGCCAAACTTAAATTGTTGTTCCCAAGGGTTAGCAATAGAAAGTTGTTGTTAGGACAAAACTCTTTCACTTGACAAAGTAGTAAACAAGTGGTGTGAGAAAAACGTTCAGGAATCCAGGTGATGAAGAAGAATAAGCAGACAGTAATAGAGAGGGTGGTGAGGAACAACGACGTGCACAGTCGGTGGTTTGCAAACAACGGTTTAGCATTTTACTGAGTGGCCCTCAGAGATTTCCCTTGGAAAACATGTAGCAGATTTCTGCGTACTGTAGGTTTGAAGGCGTTACAGATTACTTCACAGGCAGAGGAATGAAACTGTAAGTTATGTCTTTGTGTTGTAATCCTGCTCTTAGAAACGATCAAACAAAAGGCCAATAGTGATAAAAAAAAACAAGATGTGAATCTCTGTTTTCAAATCAACAAATGATCCCAAATACTCTTATAGAAAATGCTTACATCCATTTTTAAATACACTGATTTGCCCTTTTTTTAACATGCAAGGTTAGCATGATGACTGGAGGGGGTTGCTTTTTGTCATTCCACATGGGTTGGCTGATCTCAGCCAAATCTTTTTGGAACTCATTCCTCTTTCTCCATCATGGCTACATTGTGAGGCTTCCACCAATCTGAAAATCTCTCATAACTGGAATCCATTGAAAATGTTAGGACTCTGTGAGTGAAGCTTTGTCTCTTGGGGGGAGATTCCTTAGAAGTGCTGTGGGTAAGTCTTTTGGGGAGAGTTAGGCAAAGAGGGAGGTGGAGACAAACAGAGGAAGGCTTTACTCCCCTCAAAGCTTGCGAGGGCTACGAAGCCAAAGCTGTGCTAATATTGAGAGAAAAAGCTTGGTCAAACTGGGTTTCTGGTGTCTTGCGTGGTTATTATGCACCACTGAGGGAGATGTGAGTGGAGAAAGTAGCTGGCAGTCTGCTTGGAAGGAAGCTTGGGTTTCTCCTTGAACAACCAGAGCTCATTAATAAATAAAGATGTGTCTCTTCCAGTCAATCACAAACACAAGAAGTGCCTTGATTTGTTTTAAAAACGTGGCGCTCAGTGCAGTCTTTATTCTCCTGTATCCTCCCTTAAAGACATCCCTTGTTGCCCGTAAACATCACACTCTTAAAGACAGATGGATCTTAAGAGTCCATTTTCATGATCTTTGAGCTGCTGCATAATAAGTGGCACTGCTGCGACTGCCCCCGATGGCCTTTGGCTCTCCGTCCTGCGACTCTGCCTTTGTAGATTCCAGCAGAGAGCAGTGAGAGGGTCTTTTTCTGGCCGCAGTGAAACCTAATCCCATTTCACAGTGGCAGGCCATCACTGCAAAATAATCACTTGATTGGAGTTGAAAGTGATTACAAGTGTTCTCTCTTATCTGCAATGAGTGCAGAGAATAGCGTCCGGCAACAACTGTTTGCCTCTGTGATGGCGGGCCAAGTGATGAGCGCAATAGGGAGGCACGTTCAAACAGGAAAAAAAAAAAAACCTTCAGTGGCTTTCCATGGTTTGTATGTCAAGAGCGCTTACAAAAGATGCGCACACTGTAAGTCGATTCGCTTGGATAAGTAATTAGAGCAGTAGTCCATTCCCGTACACACAGCCTACATATTTAACAACCCCATCCCTAGATGTGTGTTTGAATTTCTTCTCTGTGTACTAGCAATAAGCCATGATCATCTGGTTGTATTCCAAATAAATATCATTCTTTAGTCATGTAAAACTGCTTTTGGTTTAAAGTAGTGTATTCTGCTAATTCATTAATTGCAAATAGTTGCTCCGGCAGGAATTGTTGTTTATCCAGAACAAAGAAACAATTTTTCTGTGCAGCATCCCGATAAGTTAAATCCAAACAAATCCCTCAAAAAGAGGAAATATTTATTTTTGCGCCTGAGCAGATGTGTAGCTTTATCAGTTTCTGTGACTCAACACCAAGACAAGTTAAACAAATAATAATCATTTCAATGTCCAAAGTTTCAGCTGCAAATTCCTGTGCTACGCTTTCAGCATCTCACTCAAGGGCACATTAGCATGCTGAAGGCTTGCTCTGAAAGTGACTTGAACCCGCAGGCGCCCTTCAGATCCCAGGCTTTCACCTATCACTACATCCCCTCCCAGCTCAGCAGCTCTTCTGACAGAAGCAGCAAAAACAGGGCGTTCCCTCACCTGATAGTCAGACATGACATACAAAGAGTTCCTGTCCAAGGAGAAGGCCATGTCCCGCAGGATTGGGCTGCTGTCCTTCATCACGGTCAGCGTCTCATACAGCACTCCTCCCCCGAGAGCTCCGTCCACCCTGATCTAAGGAGACGTCAATCCAGAAGAACAAATAAACACAAATCAGGAAAACAAAGACTGCTTCGACTTTTATTAGCAAAAATGTTCACCTCCAGGAAAAAAAGTGTAGATTAATAAATGTAGTCTGAGTACAGCATCATAAAATTTATTATCAATAAAGTTTAAAAAAATCCATACTAAGCTTAAAATTAACTGACAAAAACACATTTGGCTAAAAGTATACTTGACATTGTTTTTCTGAATCACAGGCACACAGCTGTAGGCACACTGAGACTTGAACATGTAATGCGCATTTCTCATCACACACACAGATGATATACAGAGCTCTGGACTTATTTAGGCCACATTTGTACCAGGATATGTCTACGATGAAGAGAAAAAGAGACCATTTCCTGAATGGGTTTGGTACATTCAGAACCTTGAGAGATTTTACTGTTAAATGTTGAAGTGTTTTTTTAAAGAGAGCTGTGGCCTTTATTTCTTTTTTTAAATCTTTTTACTTGTAAATTGTTAGAGTTGAGACATGGGTAATATTTTACTCAATTTTCATATTTGAAAGAACTGTTCCCTAAACTATCGCGACTTCTAAAACGGTTTCAAAGATTACTGTAAATTTTTCAAAAGTACTATAGAACAGCAATTTAAATCAAATTATATATTTTGCTAGAATACAGTACAGAGGTAAAAAAATAAATAATGTAATTAAATTTGATCCCAAGACTTTGTGTTCAAAGATAACACAGGTTTTTAAAGTGTTTTCAACCAGATTTTTGACTTCTTTTTTTTTCTACTCCAGAAGCAGGCCAGAGTTTTCTGTGATTGATTGTATGAGGTCCAAAAACCAATAGCATGTCCGGGCAAGATGAACTGTTTATAGAGTTATTCTTCATGATCCATCTTGGATTAAGAATAACCCACACTCAACACTGTTCAAGTAAGAAAAACAGCAGGAAAAAAATCCAGCTGTTATCTTGTTTAACGCATCTAAAGATTTATTACTGTAAATCAGTTACGAAGTACCCAAAGCTAAATGACAAACTCTATGCTAAATATTAAACTTCACAAACAAGTGGTCTACCGATTCTAATCCGCTATAAACAATCAGAAACTTTCTAATCAATTAAAGGCGCCATGTTACAGCTAAGCTTAAAATTGTCAATGAACCTTTAGGCACATTCTTCTTCCACTCCTAAACTATTCTAAGACATTACAGAGCTGGAGTGATAGAGATGAAAATGAATGTTCACAAAACTGCTCTCCAAAACCAAATGGGCCAATTTTCCAGATATTTACCTCGCAGCTTTGGCACGATTTGGACTGCACTCGAACAGTTCCCTGTAAATTCATGACTTTTGAAAAGAATTTCCTTTGAATGCAAACATGACACATGTCGACCAGTAAAAACGTTTTCGCTTTTCCTTTCCACTTCAACAAACAATGTGTGCGGTTTCAGATCAGCAAAATAATAAGCAGGTGTACCGCCGTTCAAAGTCTGTTGCTGATGCAGAAGCTGTCAATAGGCAGCTCATGTTTTGTAGAACTACATTTATGTTCTACTCTCTGCATAGTGAAAGCGTTTAGCTTTTTATATGGTTTTCACTTTTTTATATTTCTGTTTCTTAATGTTTTATTCTAGAAAAAAAAAATATATCTTTGTTTGCAATCACAAATCCTATCTTTGTCTCTGCAGGAATAATGTAAACCGCATTATGTAGTAATGATAATTTGACACAATGGTAAAAATTTAAAGTGTGAAACAAGGAAGCAAAGCCTGCATAAAAGTAAACCATCAGCAAGAAACAAACCCTTATTAGCAAAGCAAGCACAAACTGACACCCTTTTAAATTCTATAGGAAGTAGATCATTTGCTCTGTAATGCAAATGTAGCTAAATTAATTCTGCAATCATGATAATGAAAATAAATTGAAGTTCATAAAGACATGGAGTGGAGATCCACTGAAGTGTTCTCAAACAGCCACAGCGTGATTATGCCACATCTTCCCAGCATGAATCCGAGCACATGGCCTCGCCACCAAAATCAAACTTGACTGCAGATGATTTTGAGCGTTTGCCAGGTCTGGCTCGCGCAACGTGGCAGAGCCTCAGCATTCTCTCGGTGGGGACAGTCAATCAATACAAGCTGATTAGATGATTGGATCCCCCAGGCACCAAAACGTCATCAATCAATCATGGCGCCACCTTCCAGGCAGTTTCATCTCACCAGCAGTCTGTTCAGGCAGCCAGGAATGACAAACAGAGGGTGGTGGATATGCACGCTGAAAGGGGCGTGTTTTAGCTTCGGTGGATAGATATAGGAGTAATGCAAGGACATGGCTTCAGTCTCTTATGCAACATTACCCAGAAGCAATAGTAAGGAAATTTCTTGTGTTTTTTAGATCATATAGAGGCAACAATCTTTTCCGGATTGTTTATAACCTTAACACCATGTATCTTTATTGTTAAAAATGATAGTTGAAACCCATTTTTACTTTCTAATTAGGGTGTCTTTTCGATTCCCTTTCCTCTTTCCACCACAGTGATCTTAACTGCAGATGTTGTTCCCACACACTTCTGTTCACACATAGCACAAAGGAGAATGTAAGCGTTTCTCTAATGAAGCGATGTCTACGTAAAAAAAGTGAATAGACTCACACAAACAAAGAGGACAGAAATATTGAGCTTTTTTGGCATTTTGGCAGAAGCATCATATAAGTGGCCAGGGGCCAGAGATGGTCAAATTAGCTCTGACAAATATTGACCCATCATGAATGATCCAAGTGGTATGATTTCAGAGCATTCACGCTCGGTTTTATTATCTAAAGAGGGCCTGACCAGGCGGATGCCTTGGGAGGACAAGGTCCTCAATCTCTCCCTAAGCCCTACTGCTTTATAATGAGAGTAAGGCGGGTTTAATTTGTTTTATAATGAGCCAGCTTATTGAAGGTGACACACGTTGTTGCCCACATACAGACAAGACAGTGGGGCTTACAAACAAAAAATAATTAAACTACTGGAACTCGCGCTCCTGTTGGTTGCACTCATAAAAATTTGTAATTGCCAACTGTGAACATGACGGCTTATTTGGACCATCAAACAACAAGCGGCCTTGACTCACTAAGGCGTAGTGTTTTTCCACATTCGTTGCATCCACAACCTTTTCCAGCTCAGGATCCAATTCAAAAAGCAAACAGAACAAATTAAAAAGTGGTACATTTTGCCATAGTTGTGAGTTAATGTGTCAGGTCAACTGGATTATTATTCCAATCTCTTTTTCTGCAGCTGCTAGTCGAAAGTGCCAAAATCTATGGCTGCAGATTTTTGCATCTAAACCAGCCCTCACATTTTTCTCTGACCTCTGACGTAGAAGACGTTGCTGTTGTCATTGGATTATCAGATCCCAATAAATCAGCTTTTTGTACTCATGCAAAAATAGTCACTTAAATCTATTTTTTCATTTGCAATCATCAAGTGTTCTTCAACAAATTAGGATGTCTAAATTCAGTTGGTTCTAGCATTTTGGTTGGCTGATTCTGTTCAACCTTTTAAACAGTAGCACCAAATAAGCTGCTCATCCTTTAGTAATAAAACTCATCTAGCTCAAGAACACTAAGTTTTTCTTGGAACTGAAATTTTATGTCAAATCTTTGTCGCTTTCTAAAGCCTTCCATCTGCAACTACAATGGTTTGGCTCCATCATGTAGAAGTAAAAATACTACAGTGGTACACACTTATTTGACCTCAGTGCGGCTTTAATTCCATCTCCTTTTCCCAGCATTAAAAAGAAAACAAGGGTATATTTTTAACTTGCAAATATGTAAGCCGACAGCATCAATATCCGTCCTGCTCCTTAAATTGTGCTGCAGGACCTTAGGTGGTTATAAACAGCAGTTTTGCTTCTCCAAACAAATATGCAACCTGAGCCTGTGCTTAAGCAAAACAGCCGTTCTTTCTCATGGATGGGTTTGCATCGTAAACACACTCTAATCCCGCGACAGCTAAAGAAAACAAGAAATGACTTCTTAGATGTGACTTGGCTCAAGCATGGGTGGCTCCACCGTAAAGTTGCCAAATCTTATTTGAGAAAATCACCTACCCGGACGTCTCTCCAGTGACTGATTACATAAGGGATGGATTAAAAATGCTGATTTACAAACAGGGAATGTGTGGATATAAATTTCGGACTTTTCTTACCACAGTAAAAAAAAAAAAACATTGTAGAGGACTGTTGTTTATGTTAAAGGCAGTTTAAATTCAAGGGACATAGTCCATGTCTCGCTTAGCTGGCTGATCTATGTCAGGTTAACCTAAACATATGGATGTTGACCTGGGAGGCAAGCAGCAATCTGTTCAATGAATCACTCACAATCTGCCCCGCTGACAACGTTTCATCTGTCCCTCATGGCCTTTATTTCTGCACTACTTAAAACTGGACATGCCAGAGTCAGTATGTTATTTTTTGTTGTTGTTCTTGTTTGTTTTGTTTGTTTTTTTACACTAAAGCTCTTTTACTATTTGAAAAATGAATCAGTATCCATAAATGAAGCACTCATAACATCTGAGCTACAGTCAAACTCTTCATAAATAACTTCTCATGAATGAAATTAAATGAATGAAACTACATGCTAGACTGGATCTAAAGAAGACAGATATGGATTGTCAGGACAGCAGATTTTGGAGAAGACTTCAGTGCAGACGCTTGCAGGCTTGACTCTGTGTGATGTCACGGGGCACTCTGTAACATAAGGGTCCAACAACTGTTCACCTTTAAGCTTGAGTGGCTGTGCATATGGTCCGAATCCGCCTGACAGCCCAGGAGAATGTGCATTGATTAACCCATATTTTTGTGATGCTTCTGTGAATGTTAATGAAGCAAAAGCCCCAAAACAGAGCTGAGCCGCAGTTAGCATTTAATGACAACAGAGAGCATCGCTGATGTGGAGATCTGTATCATCGGACTCGGCAAAGAGAGAGATATTGATCATTGCTATGAGACGTGATGTATTGGTAAAACATAGCGTGCCTGCATTTCTGAAAGAATGTTTTTTAAACTTTTCAGCAACAAACACTAAAATTCTGTCCACCCTGGCTTCCAACTGCATGGCAACCCTCCAATCTACAACTTACACTTTCTGCAACTTGACCACAATCTCCTCTCCATCTGTGCATATTCATTTCTTTCCCATCTCCTCCAGGACATGATTTCCTGCTTTCTGTTTTCCTCCATGCAGTACGCTGTATTTCTCCAATCAGTCCTATTGTTTGTCCAGTTCCCATGACCCACCAACGAAAGCAGTGGGAGGGGGGCAGTGGAACAATTCATGTCAACCATATGTTGTTGATTTTCCTTACCACAGTGCACTCACATTTCTCTTGTGTGTTTTCATCTGTGAGCAAACAGTTGAAAGAAACGCAGTAAAAAAAAGAGGAAAAAGAGTTGGAGGCCAAAAGATGGAGCGGCTCAATTAAAGTCTGTCATGAAAAGCCGAAAGATGGACACCGCCCTGCGTTATCACAAAATTGCCTCTCTTAATACCTTTTACAATTTCAGCTGCACTAAGACATCCAATGACAATCCACAGTGCAGAGTTTTACCCTCAGGTCCAGCTCATTCAGTTATGAAAATCCTTTCAGTTTAGCCTCAAACACACCTACTCTTCCTTTGCTTTGAAAACCCATTCTAGTGATTTCAATCATCGAATCAAATCTCCTCTTCCCAGACCCCTGTTACACACCGTGACTTTGAAAAGTTCAAGTCATTTAGCAGGGCACAGGAGAACCTCCCCACCTGCTTTACTCTCTCAATAAGCCATAATAAGGCCACTATTTGCACATGAGAGTATTTGACCAAGGCTTTACTTGCCGTGCGCTTAACATTTTCAGCCATTTCAAGGCAAATATGGTTGCTGAGTTTTTAGAGGCACAGAGGTAATATGGTGGGAGATTTTTAAATTGTTCAACACTGCTTCCTCCTTGATTGCTTTCTGCTAATTGTATTTGCCAGGATTTTGTGTAGACACCTTAGAGTAACAGGTTAGTGTGTGATCTTTTTTTTCTTCAATGTAAACAGCAGCTATGACATCATTGTTGTGCTCCGTAACGCTGATGTTCTTAAAACCTTGTAATTATTGCTAAAAGCGGGAGGCATTCTGACGCAAATTGCACAATAATTAAAAACACTCCCCATGTCAGAGGAGTATCCTTTGTATTGTAGTTCTTCAGAGCAGAAACACACGAGCTCTGCAGAAAATCAATTCCACTCAGCAACTGTAATGTGTTTGGAGCTACCACGGGACATGTTTGTTGAAACCCATCACAGGAAAAATGTATAATATTATTATATAGTAAGTCTGCCGCTTATTTGTATGAGGTAAAAGCTTAATTTCCTAAATGTAAACACTGGGATGTATAGCATAAGGAAATCGTGAAGGTATCGGTAATCATACACACACTGCATACAACCTAATCTGTTTGCAAAAAGAAATAGATTTATGACTCAGTATCATGTTTTGTTATATTCATAACCATCATACAATGGCTTATCTCTTTTAAAAACCCCTACATTACTGTCATACTGGCTTTTAGGTTCTTGACCCACATATGCAGAGACACTCAGAAGATATGATAAATGATATTTTATTGTAACGGGGAAGTGACAAGGGAAGGGGAAAGGTCCAATGATGATTCTGCTGCGGAGGTGAATGATGGAGTACAGGCGCCAATGAGTGGCGGAAGTACAGCGGCAGCGAGTGGCGGAAGTAGCGG
>JAVLVB010001078.1:1021034-1040131 GCA_032876305.1 Orestias chungarensis | reverse complement strand
ATATATATATATATATATATATATATATATATATATATATATATATATATATATATATATATATATATATATATATATATATATATATATATATATATATATATATATATATAGAGAGAGAGAGAGAGAGAGAGAGCCTTTGAAACTCTCACCTTAGTTTTTTTGGTGAAAAAAAACAATAGAAAACATTGATACATAGTCAAAAATAATTATATCAGTTATATCAATATAGATGATTTTTATCATAATATATCATCCTTAAACCATAACTTCTCATACTTTTGTGCACGTAGATTTTGGATGTAGGACCCAAAGCTCAACTAGCCATCCAGCCGGCCGATAGCACGGCATTAGAGGAAGCTAACTCTGCGTTAGCTTTGCGTTTGCCGTCTTAGCAAACTACGGTGCCACATAGCCAGTCTCCAAGTCTAAGCAAAGGCGGAGCTAGAGGCAGGGGTAGCACCAAATCCCCCTGAACTTTATATGGTAGATCTCTTAGGATTGGTCACTTTTTTAAGCAGCTCGCAAGCTTTAATGTTACCCACTTTTTTATCCCTGACCTGGTTGGTGTATAATTGACCCTACATAATCCCATTTGCCGACTTACATTCTCAAATCCAATGGTTCTTGATAGAATAATTGAATTTATACTGATACTGAGATCAAGTTACACATAGGTAGACACCATGGACTTCTTGTGGCTGTGAAACTTTCCTGGAGGAGGACATCACCTGCTGCCAGCAACGTTCCCCAGTTTTTTTGTTTTGTTTTTTGTTTTCCTTTTTACTCTGCATCTATTCCTGCCTTCTGTCTTTTCAATCACACATTCGGTCGTGGCGGACGATTGTCATGCTGAGCCAGGTTCTGTTGAAGGTCCCTTCTTGTTAGGGCAGAGTTTTTCCTACAGACTACATCCTCAGTTGGAAGGATTTGTCTTTACCTTCTCAAAGACTTTTCTTACACTATATCATTTGGTTTTAAAATATTTTATTTTGGTTGAGACCGTATTACTGCTATCCGCAACATGGAGCTCTAATTCAAATTAAAGTATTGGATTCGCACTATTACTTTGTAAACATGCAGAGCACTTAAGGCATAATGTGTGTTCAACTGGCTCAAGGAAAAAAAAGGATAATTATGGAATATCAAATTTGCATTTATATTGTTTTTTGTTAAACACCATTTGTTTGGTAAAAAAGGCAATTAAACCAAATAACTAATTGTCCCTGTTAGTTTCTGCATTATCAAGCACCGCTTTCTCATTATCTACAAAAATATTTGCGGTTTGCAGACAATGGAGTTCATCATGTGAGGACAGGATAAAGTTAGTATCCTGCTGTATGAAGGTGTAAGAAAACTCACACGTTTGTCAGTTTGCGGTGAAATGGATGTGAATGGCCAGCCATGAAATTATCACACTGTTGCTAGTTCGACACTTTGTAGTGTACACTACTCGAACATAAGGAAAAACAAAGACATACAGGACAGACTAAATAACTTACCACGTTAGAACCATAACATTCTGTTTTTTTATTGGAATTATGTGTAAATGGCTAGTGTTGTATTGTGAAATTGTTTTTTTTATATACTTTGGAAATAAAAATGTAAGGGGAATATGGCTCACACTTTCAATTGTATCTAGGTATTATAAATACGTAAAACAATCATGGTTTTATAAAGATCCTTAGCTACATCCACCCATCCATTTTCCAACCAATATGTAAACGTTAATTTCCATTTTATTTTGTGTATGGTTCTCTAAAAGTTGTTATAAGTGTGGGGAGAATGGGCATACAAGGAGAGAATGCCAAGGCTCTGAGAACTTGAGAAAAGTTAATCAAAAGCTGCTGAGGAGGCATAAGAATCAGGGAAACTCTGCCGGAGTTCTCTGAAGGAAGGGCATGGAGCTCCAAAGGAATCTCGTTCCACAAACTGTTCATCTGCTGAAATGTCCAATTTGCCACAAGGCCTTGTTGGACCAACGTCTGTTGTGCCTGTGTTGATAGAGGGAATGTATGCGAAAGTGATGTTAGATAGTGGTTCACAAGTCACTATCTTGTACATCAGTTTTTACAACACTTACTTGAAACATTTAACTGTTCAGCCTGTCGAGAACCTTGAGATATGGGGGTTAAGTTCTCATCAGTACCCTTATGATGATTACCAATCAGGCTTGAGTTCACTGAAAATGTTGCTGGCGTGTTTCAGACTGTTGAAACATTGGCTCTGGTGTGTCCAGATCCAGTAAAGGATGAAAGCATAGCACTTCTTGTTGGCACTAACACCAGACCAGTGAGACAGTTGTTGGACTCCTGTAAACAGGAAGCGGGTGACCGATTTTTGACCACATTAAACATTCATCCAGTGATCAGAGACCCTTACCAATGCCTTGCACATACAAATGTTTCACCTGAGGAGATGGAAAAGCATGGAACTGTGTGGTTTATGCAGCATTGGCCTTTGACTCTTGAACCAGGAAGACAGTTGCATGTTATGGGCATAGTCAAGTATCCTGGTGAGTTAAATGATAAGTTACCACTTGTAGAGCAACCTAAAGACTCATCCGATAATGGGCTCCAGGTGAGACCAGAAGTACACCCAGCATCAGTGGTGTATAACAAACGCATCACAGTGACTCTAAGAAACACTTCGGCTGAGGATGTTATCCTGATGCGGGAAACTCCTTTGGCTCATGTTTTTCCTGGTACGATGGTTCCACAAGTGGCCACCAGAGCAGAAGAGGGATCCCCTAGCCAACTCACTGTTTCCTCTTTTGATTTTGGAAATTCTCTGATGCCTGAAGATGCTAAAAGCCGTCTTTGCCATAAAATGTTGGAGAGGAGAGATGTTTTTTCATGTCATGAATGGGATGTGGGCTGTTCAAAGACTACAAAACTTGACATTAGATTAACAGAGACAAAACCCTTCAGAGAAAGATCTCAGCGCTTACCGCCTGCTGGTCTAGAGGATGTTCCCAAACATCTGCAGGAACTTCAAGAGCATGGCATCATCTCAGAGTCCTGAAGTCCCTATGCGTCTCCAATTGTGGTGGTTCGCAAGAAGAAATTTGTATGTCTGAGGGCTTATTTACCTCTGGGGTTATTAGCGCAACACAATAAGGGTTTTATAACTGGAGGCACTGCTCTAATTATTGAGTAATTTATTTATATTGGTTGGTTTGCTGTCCCACTCTAAATTAACAAATTCTAGTAGGAAAACCTAGGACCCTGTCTTATTTGGTTGAATGTGACCTCAGTGTATAATATAAATACCAAGTAAGAGATAAAGGGTTACATTTGGACTGAAATTAAAGTTTTTGCAAATTTGCTCAAGTTTAAATCTTTCTCAATATTTTCTTCATTAGAATTTATACAGCAATGGTTTAGTGGTGTCACCAAAGAACTGAATATCTGATTATGAATATTTGGTTTAACCATCTATCACAGAGGGCCTAAATAAGTGAAAAATAAAATAAAATAGTCAAACATTACTGGAAAAAAGGCTTACACAAACAAAGGGGCTGACATTGAACAGCAACATCAATTATTTTGAAGGTTTAGGTATTTCAAGGATAATTGTTTAAATTCTTTCCCTGGGTGATAAATAATTTGTATATGAGCAAATAAAATTTCTGAAATTCAATATACCACTTTGATCAAAACATATTTAGCTAGAAACTCATGTATTCTTGTGCAATGTAAGCAGCCATGTCAGCTTTGCAGTTTAATGTACTTTTTATTTGTGTTTGCAGAAGCCCAACTCAGAAACCTAACACCCGTAGTGATTTACTTTCAGTATTCTAAAACTGCAATAATGAAGAATTTATTTATGGTTTGGTATTGGCTAAACAGCTTCTTTTTTTTTTTTTTTACAAAGGTGTTAATTAAATTGTGCATTTTACAAAACTATTCGTTCTATTCGGGTCTGCATGGTGAGAGGAGGCCATCTGTTACAGAACAGGAGGCTTTTCACGACCAGTTACCAAAAAGCAAAAAATTAAAGTGACATCAGTGCATTTACTCCGGTGTGCCCTTACAGACATGATGATGCATTTCAGGAATAAACCCCTAGACAAAAGACTCTCTCTATTGCATGAAACAAACATGCCCATGTTTTACCTTCTGCTTCTAAAATTATACTTTATAAAGCCCGAACTGAATAGACAGGGTATCATTTTCTCTTTTATGGCCTCATCAGAAAAATACATCTTCCCTGTGTGCTTGGCTTGACAGTAAACGTACCCTGCTGGGATGTCTACCTGCTCCTGTAGGTCATTCACTCTACGAACAGGTGGAGAAAATGTGATCAGCACACTCAGCAAGTCCCCCATTCTGTAGGATGCACTTTTCATGCCAAATCACTCTGGTAACCTGCCCACTTCACACATTAGAGCCTCGTGCATCCATAAATTCCTCAGAAAAAATGTATAGCAAGGCAAAAATCAATTTTTCATTTCTTAGGGATTTAAGGGAGCCAATTTTGTTATCAACAAGGCACGTCAACGGCATTAAGAATGTGTTAAGCCATCACTCAGGACACATCTCATTTTAAAACCACTTCCAGATTAAGAGCAACAGCATTTTAATTGTGGGCATTAAAATTCTTGAATATGTTTGACCCTTTTTTTGTTTTACTGGAACTTATTTCCATGTGGATTATTTGATAAAGATATTTGTCTGCAAAAACATATATAATTTCTGGAAGGCAGAAAGTATTCCATAAAGATACTCTGTAGAAATGAATTGAGCATTACGAGTGGATGCACATTTGTGTGGTGAAATATGAATTTGGGTTCATAAATAAATGAGTCAGCTCTGTCAAAAGGCTGAAAACAAGTAAGAAAAATATTTCTGTTTCTGCCATTTTGCCCAAACCATAGTAATGAAGCGGACAGAAGGTATTACTTTGATCCTTAAGAACAGATCTTGGAGGAATTTGAAATTACTCACATTTTTGTTAAAACGATCCAAACTATAAATTAGCAACTAGTTTTTAATTTTTTTATTAGACAACTTCTTTCAATGAATTTTGTTTTTACATTATTAGTGTTCTTTTTTATAAACAGCTCTACATTGGATTGGAGTATAGATTAAGCTAAAAAACAAATCTGCACCCAGGACAATTAATAAAAGAAGCAGCTACGGTGGCTCTGATAAGTCTGGAAAAGCTGCAGACTTCCACGGCTTACGTTGAAAAATATGTGGACAGGACAGCTATTAGTTGTGCAATCCACAAACTTGGCTTTACTGGTAAGATATGCAAAAAAGGGATATAAGGAAAAAACATTATTGGTTACCAAAATTTTACTTTTTTGCCTGCTTTCAAAGACCTGGATCCACCATCATCAAAGCAAAACATGGTTGTTGCATGATCATGCTTTAGGGATGTGTTTATTTTGCAGGTTCAAAAACCAGCTGATTAAATATAACAAGAAACTGTATGGATGAAAATACATCACTTTAAAATGCTGCAAAAACTTTGAGACATCTAGATTCGCCTGCGAGCAGGACTAAACCCCTCACGTCAAGCAAGAGCTGTAATTTCAATAGAATAATCAATCAGTGTTGACTTAGTAAGCCCAAATTGAAATGCACACCACACTGAGTTTTCTTTCAAACACTAATCCTTTTCCTTTCACTTCGCAATAATGCTGTACTTTCTGATGTTCGCAAACAAATCCAGGGAAAATACTGGTTTGCGGCAGTTGCGTAAATTTTAATCTCACTTCTTTTGTGCTTAAGCAACAAAAAGTCAGGATCCACATCAATTCTGCCTAAGTCAATGAGATCAAGCTTTATTTCACTATTGCTTAAGACATTGGATGTTCAGATTTTACATGCAAATGACATAAATAATAATGAAACCATTGCGTATAAAAGCAAAGTTTTTGGTTTTCATGAGCCACATTTCTGTGTTATGAAGAATCTCTTTGTTTTACTTCCAGGGGATATGTGTTACTTTAGATTCTTTGGCCTGAGATTAAATTAGGTTTAATAACTTGGTTTCCTTCCATGCACCACTGCCTTCTAAGAAACCAAACAAGCCTGAAGAAAATGTGTCACATGACCTCCAAATCATTAAAACACTCACTATCTGTGACTTAATTTTCTATGACTCACAGATGGTACCTGATTAAAAAGTTCTTCTGGAATAAAGATGCAATAACATCCTTCATTTCTCTTTAAAGATTTTTTTTAATGTGCATGCTGTTGGATTTGTTTTTGATTGAGATTTGTTTTTAACATTCAGGCTGTTTTTGTATTTAATCAGAAGTGATGCAGGATTTTAGTGTCATTAGTGGATGCAACAAGACCCTCCATCCATTGAAATTGTGTAAAAAGTAAAATGAGTTTATATATTATTGCAAGGCTCTGCATAATCTTATGCTATAGAATAAACATGCTTCACAGATAATTTTTTGTCTATATTGTTTTCACCATAATAATCGCTGGGGTCAAACTTATTGGCAGGTGTTTTCTTTGGACGGATAGGAAAAACATTGAGCTTCTCAGCAACAACACACTTGAGGTTTTAAAACTAAACTACTGAGTAATGTCTGGAAAACACCCTTTTATTCACTGTTAAGTACATTAAAGGATCTGTGATGCTTTGGACCTCGTCCTTTTTCGGAGACCCTTGTTAAGATGCGTATTTAAAACTCTTTGAAACGTCAGAAGACTTCAAATGAAATCTCTGTTTAGATTGAAACCTGTTGTTTACTTCATATTTTATAAATATAATAAATGTTTTTCCCAAGGATGGCTTTGAATATAAATGGTGTTGCACAACATTAGGTAACCCAGTGGCTTTTGTGTCATTTCCAGCAACCCAGACAGCTCCATTCATCTTCCTTCACATTGCTTCTGAAATTGCGAGTCCAAAGCAATCAAAAAAGTTTTGATATATGGACACGCAACATCTCTCTCCACAGAGTTCTGATGTGACACGTTTACTCGCAAACTTTCTCCAGATGCAAGAAAAGCTCACACCTGAGGCCAAATATATATTTCCTTTTTTGTTGAAAAATAATTACCCCTCTGACAGACCCGTCCAGCCCTCATATCTCGCCATCATTCCTGCGGTTCCTTATTTGTTTTGATGTCTGAATTATACGGTGCAGTGTGCGTATTTTGAACGGTGAGACCAGCTTGTGTTTGCTGTCACACAGAATCACTCCCGGGGAGATGATGACCGATGTATGGTGCTCCGCTGAAGGTCCTAATAAACGCAGGGCTGCATCTTCCCCCGAGGACTCTCTGCAATATCAACCATGTGATCAGCAGGTCAGCTGAGATTTGTATCTGGGGTTCTTGTCTGATGAATGAATAATTTCCTCTCATGTGTCTCTCAAAACACATTGTATCCAAAGGCTGGATTGTGCAGCGCATCAAACATAGACAGGGATATGCAGAGAGGGGAAAAACATAGACACAGCACTGTCATGAATAAATGAAAAATCTTCTTTAGGGAAAAAAGGCTGAGGGGTAAAGGATTTATGTGGAACTCTGTTTTTTATTTTATTTTTCTTATTAGTATTTGCTGGAACCGAGCCAAGCCGGCAGATATTGTTCCAAGTAGAATGAGAATTTAACTTTCTAACTTTATTTTCTCTTTGTCTCTCCCTCTGTGCTTTTGTCACTGTCTCACTTTTCACTGAATCTATTTCGATCAGGACCTTGAAGAAATGGCTTTGCTTTCTTTTTCAAGCTGAGTGACTTTATGTTTGCCTGCATGACAAAAGCTTTAGGGAAACACTTGTTTGTATGCGGAAACAGTTAAAGCATTTTTATTTGTATGCAACTCTCTGTAGTGGATTTTATTTTAGAAAAGTCCCCCTTGGAGGCATTCTATTCTATATAATATAAATCCAACGTGTTCCATTTCCTCTTTTTAACTAAGCCATAGCACCACGATATGGACTAGACACACTCGAATTAAAAAATTAAGTTGTCATGTCAAAGCAGAAGGTACTTGACAAAGTCATGAAAATGCACATCTATTTATTTGTTGTTGTTTTATTATTAACTCTGACTACACAGGTGCTTTGCACATAGACAGTTGTGGTAAACAGAGCCTTGCAAAAGTATTGAAACCGCTTTAGCTGCTCTATGTTTTATTCAGAGCTCAGTGGATTAAACCAAATTACCCGTGGAAAAAAACGGTTTTAGGCTGCAAAAGACGTTACTCTAGGGAAAAACTCTAACTTTCCAAGGAAAGACCTTAAAGATGTAACTAGATCTACACCAATAGACTTGTCAAAGATCAGACCGTACTCTAACTTAATGACGCAACAGCCTACACAGAATGTCTCTCAGGTGGCGCTAACCTCCGACAATACAAGTATGATTGCAAGGGCAGAGGTGGTGGAATTGAAATTTAATATTGCTTTATGAGTCGACATTAAGGTAAAGACAACAGGCAAAAAAAATGTTCAACAAGTCATGAATCAGGGGCATAAAGTCACGCTGGTTGTAATTGGAAAAACTTGCACTTGCAAAATTAGGTGAAAAATTGCTTTATAGTAAAAACTGAAAATTTGTTTTGATGACACATTTATGCAAGATTTACTTTCAGTTACCTACCTACATACAAACATGTAGAACCATAGACCTGCTGCTCATGAGCATGGCTGTAGGCCTCAATTCATCTTGTTCATTTTTCCAGAGTCAATTTGGGTTTTGAAAATGGAATGATTTTTATTCTATGTTCTAAACATGCTGGGTAACAGGTGCCAGAATTGCATGTTCCCCACTAACAACATTTTAAATCCCTATTAGTGTAAAGCATGTCCACGATGATAAACCCCTGCCCTGTTATCTGAGGTTAATAGGTATTCCAGGTAGGGGTTGTTTCACTTAGGGGCAATACGTCAGTTCCTAACAAACAAACTGGATCGATTGACAGTGTGTGTCATGTTTATGTCAAGAACTTTATTTTATTTTTAAATGCTGACTGAACTTTAGATATTCTGGAAATAGGAGTAAGAAAAAATATCAGTCTCCAGATCTGCAAAAATGTTAGAGACTTTCTCTAAAAGACTTGCATCTGTAAGATTTGTGAAAGAATGCCACACTTTTCATGTTGTTTTATTTACGAACAAATTTCAAAACCTCGCATCTTCCCTTATTCATTTCACAAACTGTTGTACTTGAAATTGATCTGTCATTGAAACTGCAATACAATGTGTTAAACTTTGTTTTATTGTTACATTTTGACAGACTTGCAACTTATCTGTTGTGAAAATAGATGTGGGAAAGTGATTTTTTATTTGGTGCAGTGTCAACTAACCGAGAATGCTGTAGAGATGTATGAGTGAAAATAAAAACCGAACAGAGTTCTGGCATTAAATGTTTCATAGGAATTGTGAAAATGGAAATTGCAAATGTATCCTTTGAAGCAAACCTGGTATAAAATAGCAGGAATGTTGCAATGAGTCATGAACGTATGCAGCGACCCCATAAATTAACATAGGATTACATGTATTAATCACAGGATTTCAAGCTTTGACTGCGTGCACGAATCCCCATATATATTCCAACACCTGAATGATGATCAACCTGTAATGCTGTGTTTCATGCATAAAAGGTTCCAGAAGTCGACTAATCCCTATTTTTTTTTACCCTGCAAACTCTTACAGGCATATCATCAAAGGCTGAGCTGCAGAGCAGTCTGCAGAATCCAAATTCCTGATGAAGTTGTGTCAGAGGCTAAAGAGAGTTGTAAGATTGTCAAAATCATGGGCCATGATGAGAAAATGTTTACCGAAGCTCCAGACTCTCTGGGTGACAAGCAGACACTGCTCTGGGTCATGCACAGTTGTAATTCCCAGAAAGGTCAGCCAAAATGACTCCTGACTGCATCAAGCCTGGCCCTGTTCTTTCTACTCTTTCACCAGAGCTATAATCTGTCTGATATGTCTTTCAAGCGCTGCTTGTGTCATCACTCACACCGCTTTCAGCCTCACTAAGGCCACCTCTTACAATGGGGGAGCAAAAAGGGCAATCAGTGCGCATTCCTCACATGTGGTGTTTCTCTGGCTGCGCTGTCGCCATCTTAACGCCGCTAGAATCTTCTGTTCTTTTGTAATGGTGTCGAAATCAATGAAAATGGATCTTAGGTGAAACTGTGTCACTTTTCATTTTGTTTCTTTCTTGTCTTTTATCATCAAAATTTATTACAGCTTTAGCCTCTCAATGCTGAAGGAACCCCAACCCTCCCAAGCCGTAAATTGGCTTGTCAAATAGGATAGCATTACAGAGATGAACAGAAAATGCCAGGGAGCACATTAAATTGAGAATGATGGGAATTATATTACCATTTAAATGAGACATTCATGGTCCAGTAGGATTACAACTTTTGAGTGTTTATGGTGTGGAATGATGCACTGGAAAGAAATCAGAAATGAATTTTAATGTGTTCTTACGTGCCAACGGTTGTTTTTACCCAACAAGGTTTTTTGTCTAAACAGAAGTCTGAGTAAAACAAATCACTAATCATTATTTTACAGCATGCTACTCTCTGAGAAAAACGTCAAGCAAACGTTTTACATTTCTGTTCATCTCATGTCCTCTGCTTCTTTTGTAAAAACAAAGCAGAAAAAAAACCTGTTTGTCTGAGAGTTTTTCACATAAATCCCAGCTCCCGATTCCTCGCCTTGGAGCAGCCCACAAGCAATTACAGAAAAACATGTCCAAAGGGGAAAGAGATGGAAAATGAAAGTGGCAAACACAGGGAATGACCTTTGCAGACTCCAAGCATGATAAATGTCAAAGGTTTGCTGTTTTTAATTTGTCAGAGTTTCTGGAGACGCCTGACCTATGCCTACTTTCAGCCATGTCGTTCCCATCTCAACAGTCGCTGAAGCGGCACCTCAAAGCCCATTACTAACCGCTTTTTGCTGAGGCTGGTGCTGTCAAAGCTGCAAATTAGCCCGTTTGCAACCTTTCATCATGCACTGTAGCAAGGAACAGCTTGTTTCGCTCTGAGAGGGCTGATACCAAACAATGCCCTGTGTTGCAATGGTGACATGTTGCAGACAGACCAGGAAATCAACACAGAAAAATGTCAGGTGTCACCAAAATGCAGCTCTGCAGTATATCATGCTTTCTTAGCAGATGTTGACCTTTCTGTGAATCATTGTGTGCATCTGAACCATTGAAGAACAACATTAAAATGATATTTGCTATCTATAGATTTAATTTCACTTTGCCTTCAGTGCTAAATGTAATGTTTTCTGAATAAATAAAGATCATAAAAATGAAAAATATATTTCTATTTAGGGCATAATGTAGCCCCCCCCCCCCTTTATGAGAGAAGAAGACTGAGCTAAGTAAACCTTAATGATTAAAATAAATAACAAAAAACTGCCTACAAGCCAGGAAGTGATATAGTAAATGCGTGTAATAAGTGGTCTGGTTAGATGAGAGCAGTTATCTAAACTGACATATTGATGAAGTTTACTTGTATTTATTTATTTATTCATTTACTTACTTTTATTTAATTATTCAAGTTTAAAGTTATTACTGGAAGACAACCAAACCATGGAATTGTTTTTTCTAATTGTTCAATTTCCTATGAAATTAGTACTGAACAGATTTAGATTTAAAAAATATTTAAAAAAAATACAGATTTCTTTGCTAACCTTTTGTTTTTTAGAGCTATATTGTTTCTTTCCTTCAGGTGTTTTAGTTGCAAAGTTTTCATTTTTGCTAATTGTTTTCAGGGCTTAACAGTGTAACAGGATTTAAAAACGGCGGCTGGATAGCTCACTTTCCAATTGAGGTATCACCTGACTTTCAAATTGGTGGCATGGGTTGAAATCCAGGCCTGGGCTACACCGACAGCATTCGGTGTGGGTCCTTAGCAAGACCCTTTGCGCTATTGCCTGCTTTGTAAGTCGCTTTGGATAAAAGCGTCTGCTAAATACATAAACAAATAAAACAAATAAAAACTGCCACTAATGAACTGTCTAGACCTAAATCCAATTTGATATGGATAGAAAAGTGATGTTCAGACACTTGATTAAATATGACTGAGTTACTTTGAAAAATGATAAGATAATGCAAATCTGGTAGACACACTCCAAAAGAAACTGTGAAATGTACCAAGCATTTATATTTTGACAGTGACTGCTTAACACCTGAAAAACTACCAGCTGCTGATGTATTTACATGTGTTTATCTCTGAATTAAAAGGAAAGGAAAACAATGTAAATAAAATTCCTCCAAATCCTTTTTTTTTAACAAAAATAAGAAAGTGATCTTTAGATAATTTGATGATTTTCTCTTATGTTTGACTCCGAGGTGTCACCAAAAACGACCTGGCTGAACTTATTTCTGAAAGAATTTAAAAAAAAGTAACTCATCTTTACATAGTGATATTACACACATATTAATAGTTTTCCAGATTAAAAGCAGCACATATAGCATATTACACATCTTAGATAATTTTAATAAGAAAACATTATGTGTTTTTTTATTTCTAAACGACTAGCAAAGCCTTTGGCACCTAGATTCTGAATCCTGCAGTGTGTTCATAAATTCTTGCTGCATTTATCAGCATATTTTTAAATTAATCTGTTTGTTGAGCCCGGGTACCTCTATCAATATTCAAAATGCAGATACCTTGATGATGCATAAGCCTCGAAAACAACAAAGCTTATTAAAATAAATAAGACACAACCACTGCATTATAATCAGGTTTAAACTCCTCTGCTTCCTTTAGCCAACTAACACTAAAACATAATTTGTAATTCAGTTTATTTATATAGCGCATGGTTCACATCACATCATCTCAAGGCACTTTACAAGATACTTAGTTTCAATACAATCATGCATGCATTCATATTGATCTTAGTTTTAAAACAATGCTTTAAGCCAGATCGTTATAAGGATTCGCTCAAAAGAGTTTCTGACTAAGCAAACCATTCATATTGCATTGAGTAATTGACTCGCAGCATCATGCCAAGACAGTAGATATGTGTCCAGGACTTTAAAATTCCTCATATGGAGCATGCATGAGAGTAAAAATTTCCGTTTAATAAGAAAAAACCTCCTGCAGAATCTAGTCTTGGTAGAACAACTGTCCATCTAACACGACCGAATGGGGGTTTGAGAAGACAAAAAAAGCAATATGAAGCAGAGGAACCGGTGCCGGTGTACTTTCTGTGTTAAAACTAAAACATAATGGCAGGACATGAAGAATGTTGAGTTGCTCACAGCACTATCTCAACAAAAAACACAGGTCAAGTCTCAAATCCACACACTCTAGCACTGTATTTTCTAAGGTAAACACAAACTTTGCTTTTATACGAAATAAGGGTTCCAGACCACTGAGGAACGGTGCTGTTATTTTTCCTCTTAAGCCCAGGTGAGACAGTTCGGGTGTTGTCTCTGGTTCAAGAAGGATATCATATGAGGACCACAACATTTGTTTGTTGAATATTTAGGAAGACAGAAAATGTTTTCTGATGAGTAATCCATATATTCCCAAAAAGATCTTATTAAAAGTGTTCTGGTATTTCAAATAGGGTGCTACCAACCACTGATGGAATCTCTCCCTCCTGCCTGAGGACCTGTGCAGACCAGCTTGCATCTGTCTTTACTAAGATCTTCAACAGATCACTGGAGCTGTGTGTTGTTCCGTCCTGTTTTAAAAGGTCCACAATAATACCTGTTCCTAACAAGACAACTACCATAGGACTAAATGACTACAGACCTGTTGCCCTGACCTCTGTGGTCATGAAGTCCTTTGAAAGACTGGTTCTCAACCACATTAAGGAAATCACGGACCCCCTGCTAGACCCCCTGCAATTTGCCTATCGGGCCAACCGTTCGGTGGACAATGCAGTGAACATGGGTCTCCACTTCATCCTCCAAAACCTTGAACACCCAGGAACTTATGCAAGAATTCTGTTCCTGGATTTCAGCTCAGCCTTCAACACAATTATTCCAGGACAATTACAAAGCAAACTGACTGAACTCAGCGTACCAGCCTCCACCTGCCAGTGGATAACTGACTTTCTTACTGGCAGAAAACAGCAGGTGAGGCTGGGAAAGAGTACTTCAGTGACCCGAACTATCAGCACGGGCGCCCCACAGGGTTGGGTACTCTCCCCACTGCTCTTCTCGCTGTACACAAATGACTGTACCTCCATGGACTCCTCTGTTAAAACCCTGAAGTTTGCAGATGACACAACAGTCATTGGTCTCATCAAGGACAGTGATGAGTCTGCTTACAGACGGGTGGTTGAACAGGTTGTCCTCTGGAGCAGTCAGAACAATCTGGAGCTGAACACAGCAAAAACAGTGGAGATGACCAAGGACTTCAGGAGGGGCCCCCCAACCCTGCCAGCATTCACCATCCTACACAGGACTGTGATGGCTGTGGAGTCCTACAAGTTCCTGGGCACAACCATCTCCAAGGACCTGAAGTGGAACAGCAACATCAACTCCATCATCAAGAGGGCTCAACAGAGGATGTACTTTCTGTACCAGCTGAGGAAGTTCAACCTAGCCCAAGAGCTGATGGTGCAGTTCTACACAGCCATCATAGAGTCCATCATCACCAAATCCATCACAGTGTGGGGCAGTGCTATCACAAAACATGACACCAAGAGACTGCAGCGCATTATCAAGTCTGCAGAGAGGACCATCGGTTTAAAGCTGCCCGCACTGCTGGACCTGCATGCCTCCAGAACCAGGAAGCGTGCAGAGAAAATCATCACCGACCCGTTTCACCCTGGCCGTCATCTGTTTCGGTGCCTTCCATCAGGCCGACGCTTCAGGCACATGAAGACCCATACGACCAGGCTACAGAGAAGCTTTTTTCCAACTTCCATTCTTCTCATGAACAATTGAACAATTCTTTTATATATTTTTATTACTTCTATAGTTTTTAGCTATTAAAAAAATATATAAATTATCCATGCTAAATGTTACAAATGATTCTTTACTGTATTTTTCGTGCACTGCAAGCATCTATGTAACCAAAAACAAATTCCTTGTATGTGTGAGCATACTTGGCCAATAAATCCTGATTCTGATTCTGGATCCACAGTGGTTGGTAGCACTGTTGTCTTGCAGCCAGAAGAAGGCTCTGGGTTCAATTCCACCTTGGGGCTTTTTGCAAGGAGTTTGCATATTCTCCCTGTGCAAGCGTGGTCTCTCTTCTGCTTCCTCCCACAGTCCAAAAACATGACTGTTAGGCTGATTGGATACTCTAAACTATGTTTAGGTGTGGGAGAGGTTGTTTGTCCTTTCTGTCTCTGTGTTGCCCTATTAAGGACTGGCGACCTATCCAGGGTGTACCCCTCACTCTCGCCCAATGTAAGCTGGAGATAGGCGACAGCAGACCCTTGTGACCCCACAGGGATAAGGGTGTTGGATGATGGAGTGATAGATTGAAGAAGACTGGCCCACAGCATCATAGATCCTTCAATGGGCTAAACAATGGACAAAACAAGGTACTACTGTACAGATATGTTTCAATAGTATCAGCGCAATCCTACCTGTTGTGTTTTGTTGGTAAAATGCTCAGTCATGGTTTCATTCAACTAAAGCAGAATGTTGTCCATCTGCCCTGCCTTACAAACAAGTGACTGGCATTAAGAGTAAGATTTTTCTATGAATTTAATAGTGCCTTTTTAAAAGCAACAGCCTTAAAGAAGATATTAAAATTTGGTATTAATTGGGACCATAATTCTATATTACTCTATGGTAGTTTTATTATGATTTTATTTTTTTGGTCTGATGCAATTATATGAAATGTTGTGTTTTTTATTAGCTGTAAGCAGAAAATCGTCATATTTAGCAGAAATAAAGGCTCAAAACATATAAACGTTTAATTAATGAAAAGAGAAGAGGCAGAATTAAAAAATCTAATTAACATTTATGTTTTTAAAGTATTTGAACAAATTATTAAACCATTGTACTTAGCAAATCCCAGAAGCTTGTTTTTTTCTTAAGTAAACCAGGAAAAGGTTACGTACTTGCTAAATGATCTAAGAGTGGGTGCTTTAAGTAAAACTTTTTATTTTGCTGCACTTTTTAAATGACTGCTTGTCTGAATAGCAGCAAAGCACTTTCCAATTTAAAGTGTTCTTTGTGTCTCACATAGAGCTCTGGATCAATCGAACGCTGGTAATCATTAAAAGACTTACAAATCGATCAAACAATTCTCCTCGAAAATGCACTTTTCTATTTGCGCCTCTGCCTGTTCTTTTTCCTGAAAGAACTCTTTGAATGCTTTGAATATTGTTCGGATGCTGTTAACAGAGGAAGCTTTAGATGTGCAGCCTATCGGCAAGTCATTTGCCTTACAAAGTATCATTGACAAGACAGAGCAATTACACAGAATTTCTGAATAGTACTATGAGGCAGTCCTCAAATATAAATTAGGATCTGTATCACACTGCTCTGGAAATCTGAAGACAAAACAGAAAGGAATGAAACACTGTGATCCCAGGAGTTGCTTTTAGTTCAGGTAAAAACGCATAAAAGACTCTTCGTGTCTCTGAAGTAGCGGAGCTCCTTAGCTTGCAACAACTTAGAAGTCCATTGACCTTCATCATGTGACTTCTTTCGGCTCCTGAGGGGATACACGCTGCTGGTTTGGACGCTGTCCAAGGTCAAGTAAAGGGTCTTGGTTCTGTAGGGAGGTGATGAGGTTGGAGGCCCGATGTCCTCTGCTGTTGATGGGGGTAACTTTGAAAACCACAGGGAAGAGGGAAGGTGGAGAAGTTCAGCTGTGGAATGGTCTCACATCATCCATATTAATTGCCTACATGCCGGAGATTTATGTATTTTGAAACTTCGGACGATTATGTTTTTTCTTTTTGCGAAACTCTGATCAAAATGAAAATAACAGATAAATTATATAAATGGTCTAACCACCCCTTTTCTTGAAATACACACAAAAAAGCAACAGGTGGCACTCTGTCCTAAATGTACAAAAGTACAAGCAGCCTGAGTTCAATGCTTGTGTTTTGCTTTTTTTCTTGTTCTTCTGCATTTTTTTCCTCTAATGCTCTTCTTTTAATATAAGAAAGTGAAAATTTAAACTGCTGGACTTTTTCTGAATTGTCACACCAAAGCCAGTGAGAAACAGACAAAAATATATGGAAATGTAAACTCTTACTAGCTAAAAAAAAAAAAGAAAAGTATAAATGTTGTAGCTCCACTCATGTCTTTTGTAATTACACTGATGGCAGATGTATGATCCAGAGAGGATCCATATGATCTATTTTTCAGCTTTATCTGGGAGGAGTGACGTTGCTTTTTATGAAAACTCTCAAAGAGACTCAATATTTCATAGAGCGTTGGTGTAACACTCAATATAACAACATCTTTTATCTCTGAACAATTTGTCACCTCGTGTGCACCCCATTTACTCTGCGGGTTTTGTTTATTTGTTTCCTAAATGTAAATGCTGGATATCAGTAACTGGAGAAATGTGGTGTATTTTTGTTCCCCAAAAAGACATTTTGTTCTTGCCATTTCCTCCACTCATCATCCTACACTGTCCTCACCTGTTTGAAGGGTTGTTAAATGGAAGAAATGTGCAGCCGTTTTGTTAGCACATGCCCCATGTTGTATAACTTTACAAGCTCTGCCTCTTTCAGGTGAAGATTACGATCTGCAACAATTTAATACAACGTCTCCCAGCAGCATTGGCTTTAGAGTTATGCCAAATCACATAGAAATATGTGTTTGAGACGAACAAATAGTTTGAATTTCGCTCAGAAATTAGTCTTTACCTTCAATGAATAAATGCCAAGAGTTCTGCGATAATTCGATAAAACACACAAAGACCACTGTTGAGATTACTGATCCCTGAAACAGCCCATGGAAGAATCCCGACAGTCAACTGAAACAATGTCATTTACCCACATAGAGGAGAGAGTTGTTCTTTAAGGTTAAAGCTTATAAACCCCCCGAAGGAAGAATGAAGGAGGTGGGGATGATGTTCACCAGCTCTGCAGGGCTTGCTGAATCTTGTCTAAATTCCAAAGCAAACTCAGGGAAGCAGTTCATGGAAAATTCCACCTTTGTGGCATTTAGGGGCAAGATGATCGAGATAAAGGGCAAGATCCTTCCTGTCACGGGGTGAAATTGACACAAAGGAGAAGTTTATTTTTGATTTATATTCCTGTTTGTTTTTACAGCCCTGAATAAGTGATCAACAGAAGAACAAAGGTGAACTTTTTTGCTGCAATCTGGAGGATATATGTATCAAACAGGTTTTATGCTATTCTCATGATATTATATGAGAATAATTCCATCATGCATGTCTGAACACTGACTCTGCCCCCATCAACTGTTACCTACTGTGGGATTATTCAAACAGAGATAAATTTGGACTGACTCTTTCAAAGTAAAAACCTAATCCTACCAGAAGTGTCAAATATGGTTTCAGGATTTGGGCAGCGAGGCTCTAATATCCAACATCTTTAAATTACATTAAAGGCCCAGAAAAAGCAGTGAAGCTCTGAAAAAGGATATTGTGTGATTTTTACTGGATAGAATCTTAAAAGAAAACGCCCAAAATCTGACCGCGCCTTTACATAAACCACAGAAACGGCCAAAATTGCTTCTGAATGCATCGAATTAATGCCTTCATTTTCATCTCTAGTGGATTAATATAAAGCCACTGCTCTTTATTTATCCGTTGCCATAGTTGATCTTCTAACAGAGCCCCGGGCCTCATCACCTAACCCTTTTAGGTTAAAACTTTTTGTTTTTGAACCATTGTTTTAGAGCATAACCCCAAAACTGAAAATACTCCTGAATTATGACTCAACATAAAATATAAATGCAAAAATTTGTTTTGTAAAATGTGGTTAGGTTATTTTTTTTCTCATTTATATTTATCTCATCTATTTGTGAAAAATAAATGTGTCAACAAGAATCAAGAATCAAGAATCAGTTTATTTATATAGCGCCAATTTACAACAGGTGTCGTCTCAAGGCACTTTACAAAAAATCAATTAAAATCAAGGATACATTCTAACAAATCAATTTGAAAAAGTTTCCAATCTAAGGAACCCCAGCAGATTCATGGAGTCATTGACTTGCAGCATTCACTCCTCTGGAATCAGC
>JAVLVB010001078.1:982452-1020934 GCA_032876305.1 Orestias chungarensis | reverse complement strand
GCAGAACCAGGCTCAGTACAAGCAGCCATCTGCCACGACCGACTGGGGGTTTGAAAAGACAGAAAGCTAAATTAGATTAGAAGCACAGGATACTGAAATAAAAGACTTTATAGCAGCAGTTGTAGAACGTCACTGGAAGCATCTCAGCCCATGTTCTCATCCAAGAAGCTGTCTCAGCTAACAGAACGCCAGACCAGGTTTGGTTACTATGGAGAGAACAACACTAAGAGAAAACAAAAGGTTAACAAGGTTGAAATAACGGTAACTAAGTAGATTGGACAAAGGAAGAAAGTAGCAGAGAGAGAAGTGGTCAGATTGTCCTCCAGCAGTCTAAACCTATAGCAGCATAACTATAGAAAAACTTAAATAACTTAACACTATAGAGTGAGACATGAAGAAGGTAGAGCAAAGGTTTTTTTTTAAAGTTTCTACAGATTTATGTTCAAACTCTGACTTTATAACTGTAGATTGCGATAATGTCATTTATTTGTGTTACACTAAACACAACCAAACAGTTGGAAAAAAAATGTGTCTGTACACGTGACGATTTAAAAGACGTCTTTTTCAAAGTATGATTTGATTTAATCGGGAAACAAGGAACCCAAACATACTTGGCACAGTATAGTGAAAAAATTGATCACGTCCTGAAGCTACTAACGGTTTGAGCCATGTTTCTTGGCAACAATTGCTGACAATCGTTCAAGATAACTGACATTTTACTATGTGAGCTTTAAACCCCAGTCATGCTCGCTGAATCTTCATTCGATCCCCATTGGACAGTTTTTTAAGCATGCATTGACTGCTTAAGGTTATGCTTAGTTCAATAAGCCGTAATTTCAATGTTTGATTGGGACATTTGAAAACTTTCATTCATTTTGGGTATCTTTGTGCCATTAAGAGATGAATACACTTCGGATCATTCACCCACTCATCAGAATAAGTGTGGCTAATGCGTGGACATTCTTCTGCTTATGTTTTGGTAAAGAATAGTATTTAAATTAGAATTGAATATGTTTATGGTTTAAAGTAGCCCCACAACACCAAACCACCGCTGCCAACTTTCCAAATCATCTGATCAATAATGATTAATTTATCAATCAATAAGGAAAGTAAATATTTATTTGCAAAAGGTTGGTTTGAATTCCCAAAAATAACAGACATCATCCACTGACAACAGCTTTTTTAAATTTTTCTGATTATCTTTGTCCCACATTAAGATTTATCTATAAGGTTCAACTATAAAACAGTTAAGTTTCATATTAAAAAAAAGGTGGGTAAATCTGTAAGAAGAATGCTGTTGATAAGGATTCACTTTGTTTCATTTTCTATGTTCCCATAAATGAAGAAAGAAGCATTTCCTGTATGATTCAGGAAACTCTCCCAAATTACAAAAAGCTGTTATAGTTTCACAATCCTTCCTTGAGTTTATTCCAGTTTCCGAAACAAAAAGAAAAAAAACACTCTTGGTGCAATCATTATGTCTCCCTCCTTTGAAAAATGATCATTTCAGATCTGGGTTTATGGTTTCTCACAGCATTCTGTCTGACTCAGAGTCCCTCAGGGACCCTCAACTGGCTTATCAACATATTAATCCCTTCAAACTGATGTTCCATTGAAGCCTGTTTATTTTCTCTCACACACACTTTTGTCTATTTTGCTAAAAAAGAAAATTGCCTTGCTTTCAGTGAGGTTTCCTGTATGAAGATGAAACAAACATACCAGGAAATAAATTGTGAGGCACATTTAGAAAGAATAGTGACACTGTACCACCGATGCTGATGGTCAGGTTAGGGCTTGTCTTTATTTTCATTTCCGCCTTTTCAAGCTGTCTCCCGACACATTTGCTGCAGAAAGAGATTAAATATTTGGTTATTTCTCAGTCGTTCGAAACTTCTCTGCTCATTTTTGTTAATTCAAAACGTTTGTTGTAAGAAGCAGTTTTAGGGAAGCAGAAGGTGTGTTCTGTGACCACCATCCCCCTCTCACCAGGTCGTGTGTTTAGTTTGTGTCTTTAGTAATTAGTTAAAAGAGATTTTCTCACATATTTACAGTTCCTAGCAAGTTCCTAGTTTTCATTTTCAGTTATGGACCAATGCAGCGTAATGCATAGCTGTAAAGTTGAGATAAAACCATGCATGGTTTACAGTTTCCGCTGGTGTGTGAAGTTTTAAGGTTTGTAAAACAACACGACAAAGCAGACGGAACAGGAATGAAGTTGTGAAGAAGTTTAAAGCAAGGTGAGGTTATTAAACAGTTTTGCATGTTTTGAATTTTTTTTACTAAGCTTTGTTTGGTGCATTGCATGTAAACTGAAATAGTATTGCAAATGGAGCTACAAACACACCCACACAGTCATACCTACAAACGGAAAGGCCAAGCCAGGAAAGGATTGATTTGAAAAGCAGTCATGATGCCAATGGTAACACAAGACGGAAATCCATAACTAAGTGAAATTTACTTACAGAACAAACATTAGTAATGTACTCGTCAAAATTAGGCTCTGATGAATGGTAAAAAGGCAAGTGGTCCAAGGAATCATGGCAGGTTTAGTTTAATGTTTGTCAAAATCATGTAGCGAAGAAGGCAAATGCACAGAAGATGGTGTAAGATGAGACCAAAATGTAACTTTCTGGGTTAGGGACACAGGGAAGCTGGTCAAAGTTGATGGTAAAAAGGATGAACTATCGAAAACATCGAAGATAATCTGTTAGAGACTACAAATTTTGATCTTTAAAATTTTAATTGATGATCATTATTGTGACGAGCCAAGTTTGTTGTTTCTTAAACATACATCTCTCTGTTTTTGTTGTCCCTTAGGCTTAATTAATCCTGTGCTAATTCTTCTTACTTTTACTATAAGTAGTGCTCAAACATAAGATCACCATCAATTATCTGCTTAGTCCCTAAAAGCAAGTCTCCTTTAATCAAAATACCAAAACCAAATAAGAAGTTGACTGGATTCTTGCAAGTACATTAATGCAGTTAAAGCTTTCTTTCTAACATGGATTTTCTCTTCTCACCAACTTGACTACAAACCTATTTGCTTTCATGCAGTGCAACATTCCAGGCAAGCACCAACATGATCGAGTCTGAAGATATCAGTTAAACTGGGTAGATGCAGGAGAAAGGTTCACATACATTGAACTGTGAACCATACGTTTACAACAAAGGAATCTAAACTGTGAATAGCTGCCAGCAGCTATATGTGGGTCACACTTAGAGAATGTTACTCAGATGTATTTTAGCTGTTTTATGTATTTAAAAACAAAAGCTTCACATTATTAAACGTAATTCGTCAATCCTCAGTCACTTCGGCTGTTTCATAGTTTTGATTATGATTTATATGCCAGTACAATGTATTTACAGTATTTTCTGTCAGTGGCTGCTTTTTGGAAAATGAATCCTCTAAATAGCTTGACCAAAGAAAGAAAGAATAATGGAAGTATCACAGAGAAAGTAGTAAACCAAAATACTGATTTAGAGCTCATTACTGAGCCCCCAAAATCAAAAGGTCCTGGTGGATTAATTATTTGCTTTGGTAATTTAAACACCATCAGAGGCTTGTTTTAGACTTTTTCTGAGTTAATTTGCAAATCTTTCATATAAGAAATAAAAAAATCCAAAGGTTCATTTGTTAATCTTAAAACATTGATTTCTAGATGTTTTTGTTGCGTCATACTTATTTGTTGAAATCGCAGCGTTCTGTTGTTTGTTGCACTTGCTGATTCATTTCAATCGGTTTTGCACAATTGATAAAAAAGATTTCTGCGGGGGAGGAGATTGTTCTGATACAACATTCAGTTGCAGCAGGGTGTGGACCTGCTCCAAGGCAGAAAGAGGGGGAGGTGGTTCAACCTTTCCTCTGCCTTCCCATTGGTGGAAAGGGGGACAAAAAGATTTGTACCTGCTGCAGGTAAACATATTTGTGTCAGGCAAGCAACAGCAGAAGTCTCGGGGGGATCGGCTGGCAGGATTTTGTGACCTTTGTGTAACCATCCACTCTGGATGTTTTTTTGGTTGTTTTTTTGCACAGGTTTGTATCTGCATAGGCTGCATAACTGCACACAGACATGATGCGCATTTATGTAGGTTTGCAGCTTTGTTAAAATCTGTTTAATGGTGCCTCATTTCTGAGTTGATTGATGTGTTTTGTGGGTTGTTTTAGTCAAGAAGGTTGAATTTGCAGATGCTTCAGCAGGTTCCGTTTTCCATCCAAAATTGAGATAGAAAAGAAGCAAAATAGACAAGCTAGGATAAGAAATGGGAGACTAGTTTGAGGTCAGATTTGTGCTTGTATGGTCATGTTAAACTGCCTTTCATCACTTTCTTAACTCAAAAGACATCAGAAAGCCAGAAAGCAGTGACAACAGGTCTTGGCTTGTGCTTGGGTGAGGCCTTCCCGGCGCACCCTGCACACACAAACACTTCGACGAACACCCTGATGGAACCTGTTTTGGTGTGCTTGTTCTTTGTTTTTTAATGATTTGACTGCTTCTCTTGTAACAGGAAAGCCCTGAAAGGAGAGATCTGCATCCAGTATTGTAACAGCTCAAGGGGAGCAACAATAGGGGTCCTGAATCTATCCGTGTATTCTATCCTTCATTCCACCGGAGTCTGTCTAACGTGCCAATCAGATTTCAGTGGTTTGAAGAGTAAAACACATGGAAATACTCATCGGTAGAAAGAGAGCTTTGAGAACAAATATCCGGGATTTAAACATGTATTTTAAAATTAAATGTACATGATGCGACCTTGAAATGTTCTTTAATGCTGATGTCACTTTGTTGGTAAATGCAACAGTTCTGCACAAGCACTGGTGGAGATTTCTCCTCCCCATTCACACCTGCAGAGTAAATGTGTTGTTACACGTAAGAGTAACTAAAGGATAAGCTGGCAGGCCAACTTCATGTCTCTGGGGCTGTCAGTGAAGGAGGTTGTTATGTCCTCACCTTGTCTTTTTACCCGTGATTCTCCAAAGTGTCAGCAAGTACATTATGACTCCTAATTTCCTTCAGTGCCAGTTTAAATGCACTTCTCCAGACCTTGCAATAAAACGCTGTTTTGTGACTCCTTTTCACCTTTTACAACATTTTACACCTCACAACATGCGATTCTGGCAGACATTTTCACAATTAAATGTGATAATTCTTCACTTCACATAGCATGAACATTTTATTTTACGTTTGAGCTATCAAGGTTTTACTTTTGGCTCGGGCTTTTGGCTGAATCTCAGAGGGGCAATTAACCTGTCCAATTAACACTGAATATTTCCCTTGTCTCGTTCAAATCCCTAATCATGGCTAAATAGGGACTTGGAAGTTATTTCGAAGCAGCTGAAATGAATCACACACAATCATTTGTACTGCTGGTACATAAGAAATAAACCAGTAAAAAATAACTCACTGCCAGGGCAGCAGAGACGTACTGGTGACGGTTTCCGTCCATAAACGCTCTGAAAAACAGCCCTGGAAAATGTAAGAGCACTTTTGCATAGTGTTTGACTTCTCTGACCTTACTACTTATAAGTATGCACGTGAACATTTCTGTTTAATATTTAAGACTAAAGACATTTCTACCAAATTTCCTATGAAGATGTCATAATTTCAAGCATTTATTAGCACAAACTCAAAAAAAGGGTTCAAATAAATAGATTTAATGTGTATGGAGCTTAAATAGCACAAACAACAGACTTTTCTATTTTTTTTTCTTGCTTCCAAACAACACAACACTAATATACTAAGTTCAGAAATCATTGATTGCTTTCTTCAGCACAGTTTTTAAACATCCCACCATTCTATTCACTAGTCCTCTAGAATATTAGAATAACTTAGAATAAATATAAAACTCCTGATTTTGGAGGAAAGAAAGTTTCTACAACTGCATCTCTCTTCTATATTTGTTAAAAAGAGGCACCTCCACTCAACCTTAGAATGAATGACAATGGCTAAAGCAGAGATGAAAACAAACTGAAAACCTTGCCAGAAATTGTGATTTCCCCCAATTACTTACACATGACCCATATATTAGAAAACAGCTTTAGTTTCATGTCTACCAATACGATGCATCTTCCATCCCAGATCCCCCTTATAAACAATGGAGACGAGCTGTTTTCCCCAGCAAAGGTCTTCCCTGAGCTAAACACCTCAGCGTGCTGTTCACCTTCCTGTTAGACGCGATGATAACCAGAGGGCTCAGCGCTGCGAACAGTGAGGCAAAGAATATACGCAGATCAGAGATCAGCGCAGAGCTCATTGTTTGCCTCACGGTGAGCGTGTACACCCAGAGACCACCGTCGACCCCGTAAAGGACCACGTACAGCGTCACGAGCACAACCACGACTTTAGCCGCTCGTTGTTCAGCCCCGCTGCTTCCTGCGCCAGCACTACCGGTGCCACGAAGCCCCTTTAGGTGCTGGCTGTGCTTGTAAAGAAGAACAAGAATGATCAGACTTGTGAGAGTCATGAGGGTCATAGGTGCCACATCTCTGCTGACTTGTACCGCCCCATAGACCTCTTTGAGGATATTTGAAGGATAGTTCACATAACAAAATTCTACATTGACAGCACTTGTTGCCAGAGTGGTGTAATTCTTGGAGCTAACGGAGAACAATATGGCCCCGGTACTCAAGCTGGTGTGGAGGACCCAGAGGAGAAGGAACAAAATGGGCAAATTTTGGGCAACTAAGGAACGTGCAGAGGCCCATTTTGATCCAGGTGGGACAATGCTCAAACACTGGTACGCACTCAGGAGAAAGGTGAGCCAGATTGAGAGTGCCCTGGAGGTCCTGTAGATGAAGATCACAGTTTTGCAGCCAACGTCTCCAAAGACATTGGCAAGCTGGAAGGAGGCCAGCGTCTCCATCAGACAGCGTACGAGCACCACCAGCAGGTTGGCGCAGGTCAGATGTAGGACAATGGCATCAGCTGTGAGGAGGCAGCTCCCCTGGCGGACCAGGAGGAGAAAAGCAATAATGACCGCAATGTTTCCAGGAACTCCAACAACTGTGAGCGACAGAAAGAGCATCCCACGGACAGACTTATCTGATGGCATTCCTGCAGGGAGAAAAATAAGCAATGATACCATTGGTAATGATCAATGACTTGCAGATGATTTTAAATGTAATATATATATATATCTTCTAAGAAAATTTAAAAAACACTTGCTGGAAGTTAGAATCCAACTTTATGGCAGGCAGGGTTGGGAGCTCTGAAGCTGAACTTGTGCCTGACAGACAGTGATCTCCATCAAGAAGTCAACAGGCTTTTCTTTCTTTATACCTGGAGACTGGTAGCATCTGTTGCTTTTGTTTTGCACGGTCCACTGACTTCTCTCCCCTCAGCCTCTTATTACTTGAGATCAATTCAGATGAGTGATTTTGTCATCTCCCTGGGTTTTTGACAGGCCAGATTAATATGAAGGAAGTACTGATTTCTCTATTTTATATATTACAAAACACTTAGAGCCAGGTACATGAAGGTGACTAAACAAAATATGTATTCAATTTAGTTGTGATTTAGCAAGTGGAAATAGTGTTACATATTAGTTTTGATATTGTTAATGTTTTGATCTGTTAATAAAATACATTTAAGTGTCTGTAATTTAATAAATTACAGACAGTTGAAGTCTCCTTTCAATATAACAGTGCCCCCTAGTGGAGAGATGTGAGATGTAAAGCAAACGCCTGAAGGAAAGCAGTGTAATCAGTCCTCCTCAGAACAAAGGAAATAAATAAGTCCAGCCATTAAATCTATTTAATAATAAAACAATTGCAAGGAAGGAAATATCAACACAAAGGTGATTTTTTTTTATTTCGCTGTTCTATGTATGGAGAGTTGGGAGTACCGAAAAATAAATAATAAAATACGAATTTAAATGTATCATTATTGTCCTAAATCCAGAAAAAAAACAGAATTAGTTTGTTGAATAAGAAATAATTACACGTTCCTTAATTAAATGAATGCCTTTTAAAAATTGGATACAATTATTTTGTCATTTAATCAATTGTTTCATGTTCCTGTGCTTAAGAACATCATGAATTAGTTTAACTTGCCAGCTTTGAGTCTAAGGTCAGTGTATTTGCTGGAAAATGGAGAAGGACCTTCAGTGTTATAGTTGGATGTTTGTAACTGACTGTAAACTCTGGGTGAGAAACTCCAGCTTCTATAACTCTAATTTGGCCCTGAGATATCATTAATAAATTCATGTAAGAGACGTAGCTGCCGTTAGTGAGTGGGCCATGCTAACGATGATCCCGTTTAAAGTCTGTTTCAGCTTCGTTCATGCACCACTACCCTGAGCTCTCTTGAGAACTTATTAGCAATATTTCAGACCAAACTAGTAATCTATAGACTGTAGTTTCCCACCCAGAGTTTACAGTAAATCAATTATAATTAGTTGAAATTACTTCCACGCTTAGAGTAAAGACATTGACCCAGAGTTGTAGTGAGCTTGTAGGAAGTTGTCTAGTCAGGGTCCGTACAAAATCTGCCCTAATCTCACCCACTGAAGTCGACAGTTGACAAATTAATTCATGAAAGAAATCATTCAATAAATCATTAAATAATTCCATGTTGTTTTGGAAATCTAATCAATACATTTAGCTCAGGTACATTTAATAAATTATTTATTTAGATTATTATTTTTGTATTTCATTTCATTATTTTTGTATTTATTACTATTTCATAAACTATTTATTTATTGTAATTTGTCACACTTAACTCTCCATACACAACGTTCTGGCCAGCACATGAGTTTACAGGAGGTTCTTTTAAAATACCCATTTCTTAATGTTGTACTTTACCTTTAATATGTCCCCTTGTTTTTGCTTTTCTTATATATATATATATATATATCCTGGAGTTTTCACGTAAAGTATGTCGGTGCAGAGATGGGTAGTAACTAGTAACATTAACTCCGTTACATCAACTTCAACTTTCAGACTTACTATAAACTGTTAAAAGTATTAGCTTTTAGTTTACTATTAAAAAAAATTTGATTTGGAAAATCAATGTCTTTAAAACAGTGATTTTGTAATTATGTTATTTACTTACTTTTCTTTCTTTTTAGTCTTTCAAAAATCTGCATTTTGCACATAACTTTATATCCTTTGTCTGTTGGTATCATTAAATACCCTATTAATAAATATAATTGATCAGATCAGTGCACTTTTTTGGAAATACTTGTTTCCTCTTTTATAAGGGATTTCTGTAATAGTTACTGTTTACTTTAACATGATTTAAAATATGTTTAAGGTTTCAGATGTGTGAGATATTATAAACAATAAATTTTAACTCCCAGATGTGACGCAAACTACTGTAAATCCTCAGTATTATAGCAAATGATTGCTTTGCATTGATAAAAAGAAAATCTGACATTATTAAAATTGTAACAAACATTCTTATTCTGAATGTTTCCCATTGCACATGAATTTCCATTGTCTATTTTATTCCTGACATCACGTTTTCTAATTTATCCAATATGTTACATTGTAATAAACGTAAAATTAATTAAAATTCTGTAATTCCAATAACGATAATGAGGACAATTACAGTACGATTAAGTGGCAGGGGTGAGAAAGCGTCTGAATACTATTAAAGTTGCACAGGAGTAAACAGGACAAGTTACAATCCCCTGAGTAGAACATGCTTCAACTTGCCTTTTTAATTAACTCACTGAACATGTAAACATGTAAAAAAAAAAAGGAACACTAAGGAAGAAACATAGTCTAATGATGACTTATTCCAAAGACAACTCCCATGGGAAAAAGAAAACAAAAAACAGTTTTGTGTTCAGCCTGTTGAACCCTTAACTCACCATGCAGTTAGATGAATACTCGTAGACAAAATTATTATTATTATCATTTTTACTTTAAAAAAAATGTAGCGACTTGTGTCTTTAAATAATACTTACTGGAAATGCTTTTGCCACTAATCACTGCAAACAAGCATTGTTACATACCTGCAGATAATTGTCCTGCTCCTCTGTGTCTCTTTAATATGCTCTCCAGACATGAAGTCAGAGTGGAGCATACGACCATGCACCATCTGTCCTTTTGTAAAAACTCTACAATGATTGTCGACAAAAACTACACACTGCTGTGTTTTGTGGTTAACTGTGTTTTCTTTCTCTTTAACAGGAAATGAAAATATTTTCTAGTTTTATAAAAACTGAAAATACATTTTTATGGACACAAAATAATTTTAAAAAAAACTGTTAAACTACTTATAAGTTACAAAAGACAGCACCACAAAGAATGAATCTTAGAGCTGCTAAAATATTTTACACTTGCATTTATTGTTGTAAATGCATAAAGAAAATGTATCAGTGGTCTTTATTAAAACAAATGCACATTTTAATTTACTATGAATTACTGTATACTTATCGTTTGAAATCCTAAGGTCAGCCACAATATGCTTTTGTTCAGTGTAATGATGCCAGACAAAGTTCATAATGTCAATGATGTATGAAGATAACATAACTTCTTAGTGTCTTCAATGATTGACAATAAATCTCAATCTCAATTGTTTTATTCCAGATACAAAATATAGATTCAAAAACATCTTCTCCAGAAATGTATTTATTAAGAAATAGAAATCCCGGTGAATTCCTGTTTCACAGCATTACTGGCAGATACCGTAATAAGCTAGGGCTAGCGTTTCTATTGGTACTTTATTCCTCTGAGACGAAGTAAGTCAAAGTCAGTTTATTGCGTTAATTTGCAAAACTGTGACTTGGATCTTGGCCAACAGTCTTCAGGGACATTGAGGATTATAAATCGTCCCTCACAGGCTATTTGGCGGCTTATTTATTAAAAGACTCTTGCTTTCCTTCTGTAGCCCCAGGTGAGAATAAAGGGTTTCCAAGTTTGTATGGTTTTTCAGATTTCTTTTTGATCCCACTAAGATTTTTGTGGTTTGTGATGTTTTCATATCAGATTTTTTTCTCGTTTCTGCTGTTTCAACCCTGAATCTTGCAGCTCTTGTTGGTATGGATCTCTGTGTGACCATCAAAGGCGTCTCCTTTCTCTTGCAAACAGGTATGGGCATTTTGGGGAACGCTGTGGTGCTTCTGGCATACGCCAGCATAGTCTGCACCGAACCCAAGCTCTTTCCTGTGGACATGATCCTTTGTCACCTTGCCTTTGCCAACTTGATGTTGCTCCTCACTCGTTGCGTGCCACAGACCATGACCGTGTTCGGGTTGAAGGATCTTCTGAATGACCCCGGTTGCAAGGCGGTGATCTATGCCTATCGCATTGGAAGGGCTTTGTCAGTCTGCATCACATGCATGCTCAGCGTGTTTCAGGCAGTGACCATTGCTCCCGCAGGGCCCAGATTGTCCAGACTGAAGCCTGCGCTTCCCTCTCTGGTGTTCCCTACCTTTGTGGGGCTGTGGCTCCTTAACATGGCCATTTGCATTGCAGCACCTTTCTTCTCAATGGCTCCACGGAACGGCACCGTCCCTGCATTCACCCTCAACCTCGGCTTCTGCCATGTGGACTTCAGAGACAATCTCTCCTACGTTATAAACGGGGTGGCTGTCTCGGGGAGGGATTTTGCATTTGTCGCGCTGATGGTGGGCTCCAGCGGTTACATCCTCTTGCTTTTACACCGCCACAGCCAAAAGGTGAAAGGGATCCGTCGCTCTCACGGTAGCGGGGCAGAAACTAGAGCAGCCAAAACTGTAGTGACCCTGGTGGTTCTCTATGTTGTTTTCTTTGGCATTGATAATGTGATCTGGATCTACATGCTGACAGTTTCAAAGGTTTCACCAGTGGTGGCCGACATGAGGGTGTTCTTCTCCTCCTGCTATGCCTCCCTCAGCCCCTACTTCATCATTTCATCCAACAAGAAGGTCAAGAGGAAGATTGTGTGTGCAGCAGAGCAGGACCAACCGTTAGTGTACACTAAGGACTCGAATGAGAAATGACCCTGTCCCAGATGCATTGTTGCAAATATCATCCGTTAGACCTGTTTACTTAAAACATTTTTACAAAGAAGGCTAGTATATAGTATTTTATTAATAATTATGGAATACTTTAATGGCTTGGTGATATTGCATTGTTATAGAAATAAAAAAAAGTAGGGCTAGATTATAATTTCAAATCAAAGGTTTTAGTTTTTCTCATGCTTGCAATGTGGTCTGACTCAACTAATCAATCAAATAGGTTTAATTATTAAATTAAATTAAGAGCTTTTAGAAAACTGGTTATGAAAATCATTTTTTTATTAGTTACTGCACTAGTAGTTCTTATGCTACCTACATTTGTTCCACATGTGAGCAGTTATCTCTAATCCTGCTATGTTTTCATTGAAATATGCTTTAAACCTATTTCCAACGCAAAAAAAAGTAAAATGTTAGTCTGCTAATGTATCAGAAAATCCACATTCAACAAATAAATAATACAATAATAGATATTGCATCATTTCTGTTGTATACAGTTAAATAAATCTCAGCACTTTTTTGCCACGCTCTGATTGGCTGTTGGAGCAACGCTTCATTAATATGTTCCCGCGCTTGTCTTCTCAGGCAGCCTTCTAGCTGCCCCGTGTAGAAATATCCCGCGTAATAATGTAACAATAGCTCTACAATGTCATCTATATGGTTTTTTTTTATAAAGACCTTCTATGGTTGTACGGTTTTGTGAAAATATAGTTGCTGTTGTGTTTCAGAATGCCGAGCGAGACGCGAAGTGTCTCCTGTCAGACAGCGATCAGGGTAAATTAGATGAGCTTGCATCAACACAATGAACCCCGGAAAAGGGAAGAGGAAGAACTAGCAGAAAGTGTAGAATAGTTCAAATGACCCAAAGGAAAATGCGTAGGATGAATGTGAGTGTTTAAAGTCTTAGTTTTTAGTAGGAAATACTATTGAAACGTGTCGGAAGAGTTAAACCTCACAGCATGGGGTTCAAAGTCTGACCTAAAACGCTGGATGGTCTCAACATCCGGTCGTTATGTTCTCCAACGGCTTCTTTCCCGTCTGTTCGTGAAGCGGCTTTAACTGCAGGTGGGTTCGCTTCGTTTTCCCACCGTTTACTGGACGATTTGGCTGTTTAACAAGATTATTGTGCGGTGCTGCAGTTTATCAGCCCCTCCAGTCTCTCCTCCTCAGCCCAGGAGAATGACCTGATCTGAGGTTGCAGGTTCAAGTCCAGAGACAATGGCCAGAATAGCCTGGTATCAAGAGAAGGTAAGAGAGCAAAAGGCTGTCACCTTGTCGTTGTTTCGTTTTTAAATAGCAATTATAGTATTGTTTGTGTTTTATCCTCTTTTTTTTTTTTTTGCAACAGAATAATTGAAGAATCACTTTTACATGTTTCAGATCATAAATAAAATATGCAAACATAACCTGTTTGAAAGCATGAAATGAAGGTTGCATTTATGAAAGTAAAAACAAACACAAAAGTTAGCACCAACTACATCTAATAACTGGTATTTCTGCCTTCCACGTTTGCATTTCTACTGGACTACTCACAAATAATCTTTAGTTTATTAGTTTTTGTCCTATCTTATTTAGATCTGGCTTCGTTGACCTACTGCACTATATAACTCTTGATTTGAAAGTACAAACTGTTGGACAGATATTTTCCTTAAGGATTTGCTCTTGGAGAGAATAATCATTGGCTCCAATTAAAGCACCACAACAGACTGTTTGTATTATGTTATTGTTCTGCAATGCTGTATTAGTTTGGCACCAGATGTAAAAGGCCACAGTGTCTCCTAAATCCAGAATATATGAAAAAGATCAAGATGCTTTTAGCACACTTTAGGCTTTTTATCAGCTGTTGTTCTCACTTTGGAGTTGTCCCTAATATCCTACTTTAACCAGTCTCTTTCTCGTTGCTTGATTATGAAAAGGTAAAACTAACTTCGGGGAGTTCTGCAGTGATTTAGATGATGAACTGGCTTCTGCGGCGACCCACGGGGTGATTCTTTGGTGTGCTTTCGGACAGATTATGATAGGGCCACCACTTCTGGGAGATTTCGGACTAATCTATGTTTTCACAAGTTGGGAATAATGTATGCATGGTCACGTGTGTGTGCGCTCAGGTTATGTTTGTGTTGTGGAAGATGTACAAAAACACCAGAAGGTGTGTAAGATTAGTTGCAAAGCCTGTTTGACGAAATCAGACAACACCTTTTGTTTAAATCTGGCTGGATTCAACATGTCAAATAAACACAAATGGAAAAACATGACGGAATGACTGAGTGTGGTTCTGATTACAGATCGGGGCCTATGACCAACAAGTCTGGGAAAAATCTCTGAAGATCGCAGATTTAGACGTAAGACACGTTTGTTTTTTAAAGCTGTAGATGTTTCTATCTCTACTTCCTCTAAATATTTAAACTGCTTTCTTTTACTTTAGGGTTTGGAGAGGAAACCTAGAAGGACAGGTTATATAAAACCTGACCTCATTGATGTGGACTTAGTGAGAGGTGAGAAATGCCATTTTCCAGCATATTTCCATTTCCAGAGTGACGCCAAATGAAACATCTAGGTGCCTGATATGAACTATATTGTGTCGCTTTTTGTTTTGTCTTCTCAGGATCAACTTTCAGTAAAGCCAAACCAGAAAGTCAGTGGACGGCGCTGACTCGAAAAGGTCTGGTCCGAGTTCTGCTCTTCCCCGCCTTCTTCCAGTGGTGGATCCAGGTGACCTCCAGGTCCATCTCCTCATGCATCCTTGTGCTATATTTCCTGCAGGGTGAGTCCATGGCTTTTCTTAAAAAAAAAAAAAAAAAGTCTGAGATTAATGAGAAAACAATATTTAGGAGGCTACCTGCTGTTAAGATTTGTGGTTGCAGTGATGGACGCTTCTCCTCCTAGATCCATGTTTGTTTAAATTCATTTAAATTCATTTATGCACCACTGTACCCGGTTTTCCCTCCACAGCCGAGCAGCACAAATGAGAGCTCATTAGCACACATGAATTCTGTTATAATGCCTCCCCTAAGAGAGCGCTTTGTTTGTTGTTGCCAAACGTTTTGCTCCCCTCAGTGGCGGCGGTGCTGCTGTACCTGGATGTCCCCGAGGCCAGTCCCAGCGAGGTGTTTTGGCCCATGTGTCTCATGCTGCTGCTGGGCACTGTTCACTGCCAGATTGTTTCAACGGAGTCCAGCCGGTGGCCCTCAGGCAGTCCAGCTGCTAGCAGCGGCACCAGCCCTGCGCGCAGAAGGAGGTGCTTTATCTTTGCTTTTTATATCCTAACAGCCTCTCAGAGCTTAGCTCATACATAAACTCTCACATAAAGCAAACAAAACCAGAGGCTTTCTGGTGTTTCCAAAGAGTAAAACACAATATTTAAACTTCATTACTTATTTATCTTTTGCAAAGTAATTACATAAACTCCTTTTTTATTAAAGAGAAAAGTCTATTTTGTTGTTTTCTTTGTTTTATTTTAGTAACATTTAAAGGTTTAAACTTTTTTTTCATGTTTTTTTTTTTTTCTGCAATAAGGGGTAATATTTTATTCTCCTCCAGGCCAAAGAAGGGCAGAGGGTCGAAAAAGTCAGAAGAAAAGACTGAGAGCGGGAACACAGAGCAGCAGGGACCCTGGCACTTTGAGGATAGCCAGCGATTATACAGGAGCAAGGAGAGGAGGGTAAAGTCGCTCATCTCTGTCTGTGTTTTTATCAGAATAAACTGGATGGATTTACAATTTTATCACATCTTGTGACTCTATAACGGTTAAAGTAAAGAAAACAAATAATGTTCTTGAAACATTCTAATTTACAATAGGCGTCTTTAGGGCACTGGTAACATAAAGAAATCTTATTTCAATGATTAAACTGAACATTATAAGTCCTATTGACGGGATGACTAGACAATTACTGTGATAATTGCCCACCCCTATATATCGTAATAAAAATAAAGTTTCACCTTTAAATTATGGTGCCAGTTTTAATAAAATACAAATAAATTAATGACATTAGAAAAAAATAAAGCTCCAATAACTTTGTTGCATACATGCGACATATGACATCTTCATACAACATTGTTTTGCCACAATTAGATTCATCACATCATCGCTATTCATCCTTCACACAGACACTGCAAACAGAAGTACTTCAATCCAACTGCTGGCAACCGGGAGATCAGGATTTTACCATGCTATGCGCCGGTGCTCATGGGAAACGTAGTCTTCCTTCAGGCTAAACCAACACCGATATTTTTCCACACTGGCCGCCAAAATCTGGAACTTTGTTAGTGTTGCTTTAAATTAAAAATCTGCTTAAGCACCTTTTCATTTAATGACATACGTCATATTATGAGGTCTTGTCCACAGCTCTTTTCAGAAGACGCTTCAAATGTTCTTTTCAATTTAACTCTGACTCTTTCGTTTCTAAACTTTTATATGGAAATCCCATTGGTTTGCTGAAAATGCATCTCATTCTTACTGGGGGAAAAAATACCGCTCAGCCTTCCAGCACAAACCTGCTCAAACATTACTGGTAAATAGAACGATTTAGAATTGAACCCCACAGCATGACGCTTCCACCACCATGTTTCACTATGGTTTTGATGTTTTTTTGGGTTGTATTTGTGAAAATGTACCTTTTGAAAATGTTGCCCAAAAAAACATGAATGACCAACCAGAGCAGGTAAAAGTAAGAATTTTTAATGTCTTTTATTTATACAATATTCTATAGGCACAAAATGCCAGGGTGGTCTCACTCTGACATTAAACCTGAAATTATACCGGTCATGATCCTCTCTTCCAGTCCAAAGGTCATTCAGGATTTGGAGCATCTGATGAGCTCACCAGTGAAGAAGGGGAAAGCGGACAACCAGTGGAGGTAATACGAACGTTACATAATCGCAAGGTACACCCAAAGTCGGGATCTCCATCAGTGTCTCCTGTTAGAAAAAGAAACATAAAGTTCAGCCCCAAACCTGCACAAGGACCTCAGGTAAAACCTGTTGAATTTAAAGTCTTTAAAAGTCTCCCTCTCTCGTTGTACCGGCAGCTCTTTGTACTTGTTGCAGTTTTGGTCTGTGCAGTAATCAGTGCGTCTTGCGCTGTTTTGTCTGGATGCAGGAAGAGGGTGGGGAGACCCCTGAGATAAAGCCTTGTGAGTTGGATAGAGTCAGGCTGGGCTCCCGTCCGGCTTCCGACACAGATGACACGATGTGGGAGGAGCTTCTGCAGGGCCCCGACTCCGCCTCCTCGGGAAGCAGCGACTGCGAGGGGAGCGGGAGGTTCAAGTCTGGGATGAACCTTCCGCAGAACACAACACCAAGCAGTGAGGATGAAGGCCTACAGCAGGAATTTACCAGTGTAAATATAAATCTCTCCCTAAATATTTATTGTTTTTTTTGATTTTGTACCTTCTCCACCTTAAAATATAATAGAATAGAAATATCCTTTATTATATCTCATTTTGCCACAGCTGTTGAGTTTGGTTTCACTGTGTGTAGTTGAAGTTACGCCTGATCAGTGGAAAGAGTTACAGACTTCCTAAAGAAGATTGTGCCATTCTTCATCCTTCTTATTACAGCTCTTCTCACTTGTTTTGTTTCTATTTTTCAGAGCCAACTGAACTGGCTTCAGGCGTGCCACCCGTCCAAAGACCGTGTCAGTGCCATAATATGGGAGCAGGGCGAGTGCAAGAAAGCCGACATGTCTGTGCTGGAGATCAGTGGGATTATCCTCACGCGGGTAAACACGCTCATCTTTATACTTTTTTTATTGTTGTGTTTTCTTTTTCATCATGCAGCCAATAAACAAATTCAGTCAAATAAGTGACTAAAATCGTAATAAGATCGGAGTGTTTGGTTTTATCTCCTGCGTTTTTATACAATTTGCATATATGTATATTTGATTTGTGTGTTATGTCCCCAGGTGAAGTTGGTGGAGCAGGGAATGGGCTACCTCGTGCTCGGTTGTCTCATGACGGCCACCCTGGCTCTGCTTCCCTTTGCCTTCCGCCTGGCTCAGCGTCTGGACATGTCCAGCCGGAGCTCGTTCTCCTTTAAGGAACTTGTCGAGATCGCAGTGGGGACGAGTGAAGCCCCAGCTTACATCTTTTTCTTCGTCACCACGGTTCTAAGAGTCTGCCTCACTGGGCTGTTTTTCTTCATGATGTGCGTGGCTGAGAGAACCTACAAACAGGTGAGTGATCTATTCAGTCTGTTCACGGAAATGTTCGTGACCTTGTACAAGAGTGGGTTACAAACCTGAATGAATTCTTTTCCATAAGCTTTTTCTTACTTTTGTTTTATAACAGTACATTTCAGATGTTTGTCCTAATTTATTTATTCTATTAACCAGTAAAGTCCCATTAAGATATTAAGATACAACATTTTTTCCTCAAGGAAGTCATTGTCAAGATGATTGTCAAATGTTAAATACATTTAAAAAAAACAAATTTAAAAAAACGAGTTGTTATCTTGCACCTCTCTGCTGCTGTCAGCTGTTAGCATCATGCTAGCCTGGCAGAGATTGTGCGTTTTTATTTAATGATGCATACAGAGGATGCTGTGGTAAAATCCACACAGGCATGAGAATATAAAATATTTCTTTAAGCATTGAGTAACTAAAACAATAACAAGAACCTTCGTAAAGTATGCAAGCCACCAGCTAATGCACCAAATAAAGACCTTTGACAGTGAGTCTCACAACTTATTAATAAAATTAACCATCGTAAAAGTTCTTTTTTTACATCTATATTCGTGACCCTTTGAAAGTTTATCTTAACATTCCCCAAAACAGAGACTCTTATTTGCCAAGTTCTTCAGCCACCTCACATCAGCTCGGAAGGCCATGAAATCTGAGATCCCTCACTTAAGGCTGAAGAAAGTACAAAACATCAAGATGTGGCTGTCACTGCGGTCCTTCCTTAGGGTACGCGTCCTCCTACCTTCATCAGCCAGCTAGAACAATGTCTTGCACTCTGTCTCTGACTCGCTCGTCGTTGCAGAGACGAGGACCACAGCGCTCCGTAGATGTCATCGTATCCACGATCTTCCTCCTAGCCCTGTCCATTTCCTTCATCATTTGTGCTAAGGTTAGTCTGACGGACCAGATTTGGGTCCAATCTAAAAGGACATGAAGTGTCTTTGCATACAGGTTAAACAGTCAAAATACCAACACCACCGCTTCTCCTCTCCAGCTTTTACACAACCACAAGATATTCCTGGAGTCTTTGATTAACTGGGAGCTGTTGGTGTGGTGCTTCTCCCTCGTTCTCTTCCTGTTGCGGCTCGCCACGCTGGGCTCTAAGACCAACTCCAAGTACAGCAACTCATCCGTGCTGCTCACTGAGCAGGTGAGGCCCTCTGCTCTGGCTGCTGAGGGTTTTATTCCACCAGCTAAATCATAACAATACCTTTATTCTGAGGTGTAGACAGTGTAAACCCTTTTGGCTACAGATCAATTTGTATCTGAAGATGGAAAAAAAACCTAACAAGAAAGACCAGCTCAACATAGTGAACAACGTTTTAAAACTGGCCACAAAGCTGATGAAGGTAAGCCAGGATTTTAGTTATCGTTAAGGGTTTCAGGTAAGTGATCGAAACCTCTCGTTTAGATAAAAAGTTAAACCTAATATTTAGACCCATTATGCTGAGGTGTTGCACTGGGACTCTGTATGGGAGAAAAATATATATATATATGTTTTGAAATAAATAGACGTGTGTTTGGTCATCTTTAATTGAATATCCCTAAATAACATAATTAAATTGATCGCCATACATTCCTAATGAGTTTCTAATGTGTCAATCCGTCTGTAGGAGTTGGACACCCCCTTCAGGTTGCTCGGTCTAACCATGAACCCTCTGATCTACAACATCACAAAGGTGGTCATCTTGTCCGCTGTGTCTGCAGTCGTCAGTGACCTTCTGGGCTTCAATATCAGAGTAAGTGGGGGGGGTAAAAACGTTATAACATGTAGAATCTTATATTAATAATAAAACACAAAACATTGCATGAATCTCAAAGTGTTTTGTATGTATGTGAGAATATTATATTTAAAAAAAATCCTTCCTTCGATGATAGATTTTAAGATTAAAGATAAAGGTTATTTCCACTATCTTCTTATTATGTGCTGAATTATTATTTTACTGAACGAACTTCTCAGATCATGCGCCCATCAGCTTCTGTGTTGTGGTCATTCAGCTCAGGGCATCCACACATGGGGTTTCTAACCTGCATGCACAGAGGGATGGTTAGACGCTTACTCTACACCACTTTACCATCCCCATGCACTCATTTCAAAAATGGATTCATTCAACAAACCCTACCTGAGAGATTTGTGACAGTTTTGTGAACTTCTCTCAGTATGTTTCACTAACAACAGTGTCAAGAATGCAATTTTAAAAACTGCAGAATATTATTTCTTAGCATAATCTGTCACTCAATCAGGGATTAATTATTTATAGAGTATAATATTCCCAAAAAATTAAGGACTAATGCAGATAATAAAATGACTATAATAACATCTGAACATGTTTCTGTTCAATTGAATTTAAGAATGCTAAAAAGATCTTTACATCTTTTTAGATCTGTTTTTTAAAATGGTTTAAAAGCCAATTATGCTGCTCCAAACTAATTTGATTGAACTGATCAAATCCAAATTTCTGACAGAGAGACGCAAGTAAAGCTGTTCTATTGCTTTTATTACATATAAATTTAACTGATCCTCAGTAAAAAATGAAATGCATTTAAATTAAGGGATTATATCATATACCTTACATTTGTTTAATAGGTTCAATTTAAGACCTCCAGATTAGAGAACTATAAAAATCCAGGTTTGGACTATATTTTTATAGCCATACCTTTTTATTTATGTGTTTATGTAAGTTCCATCAAATTTCCTTATGCAAATCAATATTTCTTGCCACAAAAGCATTTAAATAATCTGTATGTCCAATTAACTTAATGTATTTATATTGCAGCTGATCTCCAAATTCCACAGTGTTTTAACCGCACTTCTCAACTTTATAATGAGAGCAGCTCTTTTTTATATGAAGATCTTATTCAGTCTTCTAACTTTGTGTTTTTATTTTATTCTATGTCCCAGCTGTGGAAAATCAAGCCTTAATGTGAAGAGGACAAGCCGCTAACAGTCGGACACTGGAGTCCAGAAGCACTCTCTGTCTACTGCAGACGCCTTCTCAAATGCAGCGCGTGCTCAAACCTACTGACAGTGCTCAGTGCCGACTGTGCCTTCAATATACAGCGTCAGCCATTCGAAGTCCAGAGATCCTCTGACAATCCCTCATGCAACATTAACTTGCTGCTCAGCTGATGCATCATTTCACATTTCCATTAGCTCTGCCATAAAAAAAAAAAAAAAGATCTGCCCTAAAGTGGTTAATTAAGGGAGCAATCAGCGTTTGAGCCTTCTGTGGCAATCCAATTTAAATTGTAGTCGTTTACAGATGTGTACTCTAACATGGTGTGTAAATGCAGATAGTATCATGTAAATAGTTTTTTATTAATCTTTTCTAGTCTGTCGGAAGCCGAGATATCACATATAAACTGACTTTTCATAGTATATTTAACAGCTGTTTACTTTAGTTCAGCTTTATTTATTGTGGGTTTCTGTTGTAAGGTCTTGGCCTATTTACCTATCAATCTTCGAACCCTATTTTTTTCACTTTATATTAAAAAAAAGTGAATCGCGTAGTCTTTGAGATTGCAGGGGAATAAACAGTTTTACACCTGGATATGTTGTTATCAGATTTTACACAAGCATTTCAGAAACTACATTGAATCAGATTAAAATAAAATATTTGATGAAAATAATCAGACAATTGCAGATTTATCTTTATTTTTATGTTTTGTAATGATTGTGGGTAACAGCAAACTATAATTTTAGATTCACAAACAGAATAGAGATCTATTACTTAAATGCATGTCTATGTTCTTAATAATCCCAGTGGTTTGGGCTCATCTTGGACCTGGATTCCTAATGATCTCGGACAATCAGGTCTCTACCTCCCTGACACTGGAAGAAAATAACTGAGTCTATTCAGGTTCAGGAATGGCAAACTCAGTCAAAGCCCATTTTGTGGATACAACCATGTTAAGTGGTTCTTAAGCCTCTGACTCCAGCTGCTCTTTATGGATCTCACCCAGGAATGGTCTATGCATTACAAACTTCTTTAGTCAGCAGTTACATGTTTGTGCAGCTTGTTTCTTTTTTTTACCACACTTTGTTTCCTTCCACTAAACTTCCCATTAATATTCCTAGATGCAGGGCTTCCTGAATAAACCAGCTACTTTTTTTTTTTTTAATGAATGTGGGAGGATCCCAAAAATTATATATATATATGTATATATATATATTTATATATGTATATATATATATGTATATATATATATTTATATATGTATATATATATATTTAAATTTATATATATATTTATTTTATGTATATATATATATTTATATATACATAAATATATATATATTTATATTTATGTATATATATATTTATATATACATATATATTTATATATATGTTTATATATGTATATATATTTATATATATATATGACCCAGTGTTTAATGAATCTATACACACTTTTATTATTTTACTTAGGTAATGTCAGCTGTACCTGCACAATTATTTGCTCTTATTTCGTTTTCTGTCTAAATTAAGCCTCCTCAACTCATCTGGTTCTCCAGTTTCATAGCTCATAGCAGGTTGTATCAGCTACTGTATTCTAAATCAGTTGTGCAGCGCCATGCTCCACGGTAGGTGCGCTTCTAGTTCGGACATTACGGTAGGATAAAATCCAGCCTCCAGCTGGGAAAGAAACCAGAGCCTCAATCCGCAGGACAAGCGGAGCAGACGGGCTCCTCCGACCGCAGCGATCGGTCCAGACTGCCGGTCCTGTCCTGCAGATCCGGGATTTATCTGCATCTAAGAGGCTGGGCTAGAGTTTCATAGGATCCTCGGATTTCTGAAAGCGACTGGGTAAAATTGTAAATGCAATGGGTGACACTGCTGAAGTGAACGTAGATTTTGGACTATATCAAATAAATGTGCACGTTTTGGATATTGTAGGTCGCGTTACACGATTTTGGTGAAATACTTATGTAATCTAATAGATGATGCGACTGCAGCATCACTGCTCCTCCTCATGTGAGTGTGCAGTCAATGTTGCCAGGGATACATAAAGTATCAGGCTTTAAATCATTTTATAAATATGCTTTTTATGCCAAAGTGCGTGAGATAGTTTTGAATGTGCATGCAGATTATACTTCAAATGATCCCTTTCAGCATCTATCTTTATTTATTTTATCTGTAGATCAGCTTGATCCCATGAGAATGTACAGATTGGTTTTCTTTCAGTTACCTAAAAACTGATCAAACTTCGACATGTCCTGCACCCAAAGAGACAACGGAGCCTCCACCAACTCAACTGAAGCCAAGAAAACCGACCCAAGATGCAACGAGAAGAAATGTTGTAAGTGAACCGCCGTTGGTTTCAAATGAGATTTGAACTAGTTCTGCACGAATGCTTCTACAATCCACAGGTGCATTTGTAATGGGAGCCGTCGCATTGTCCACTCCAGTCCAGATCCAATTTACAAATGTTTTTTTAATCACGTCTTTTGTACTAAAGCTTTTTTAATTTAAGGTTCCAACTTAGAGAGGTTGGTATGGTACCTGGAGACGTCTCGGCTGGCAAAGACGGCCAAAAGGTCATCTATGAGCACCGGTTTAAAAATAGGTTGTGTGACACTTTCTTTCAATTATTCTTAAGAAAATTGCGTTTCATTCCCTGGATGTCTACGCTTCTAACTTCTCAAACGATGCCACCAAGGATATTTGTGTCCAAACAGACAATTATTTCCGTCCAGCCCACACAGGATGGCCTCGATATTCTGCTGGCAACAATTATAAACAATATGCTGCTTTATGTTGTACTGAGAGGGCAAAGATTTAAACATGTTGCATATCAGGAAGGAGTCAAATGTACTGACGTGATCTGTACTGGCCATTTATTTTTGGGATCTCCCTCCCTTACAGCATGGGCCTCCTATATGACAAACTCTCCAACAATGATTGTGATGATCGGCCTGCCTGCAAGGGGAAAGACCTACATGTCAAAGAAACTCACTCGTTATCTCAACTGGATTGGAGTCCCAACCAAAGGTAGAACTGAATTTTATACTAGCGTTCAGTGAGTCCCACATATTAACTTGCTCATTAGAGATCGTTTAAACATTTCTATGCATTTTTTTTTTTAGGAAAGGTATTTGGATGTCCCTTTTAAACTTCATGTTGTTAATTTTCTGACATTCTCTACAATATTTTATTGTTATTAGCAATGAGCTGTCAGCTTGCATATGAATTGTGGTGCACAAATGTAACACATATATATATATATTTGTTAAATTTTTAAGGCTATTTTTATTGAATGTAGCGCTGAAACTCATATATGTAGTTTATAGCAGTCATGATCAGTAAAAACAACAAACAAAAAAACAATATATATTTAATGTAGATTTTTTTTCTGAGTACACAGACTTACTAATAAGTTTTTCACATGATTTTAAGCTTGACTATTTAAGCTTTTTATGAGGGTCTTTCAAAAAAAAGTTGACTTTGGCTGCTATTTGATGCAGTTACTGTACTTTATACGATTATTAAAACACACTACATACAACCAGTGCTAGACATTAATAAAAGCCAGAGTCTAAAGAAAGAGTTTTAGAGCTTTAGAAATTTCTAATAAATACTAATCAAGCTAAAGGTGGAAAAGATTAGAAAAACCTTTGGCTATTTTCAAGCACATTTTCAATAAATGATAGATAAATCTGGACATTTTACAATATTACAATACTAAGTAGTTATGTTAAAGATGATGAACGTTCTTTACTTGATCATTAGTTCTATATTCTTATAGTTACTGTAATGAGTTTTAACCTGATTTTGCATCACGGATAACAACAAAACAAAGTAGCTTTCCATCTATCAAAGCAGATTACAAAATAGTTTATGCTCCTTTTAATACCTGTATACAGTATTTTATTCTGTAATTTTGTACTGACTGGACAGTATTTTATTCTTTTGTACTGCTATTTATAATCAGATTTGTTTTCTTTGTGCTAATCTATATGATTTGATAATAATGAAGCTGAATTTCCCCTCTAAGGGACTTTAAAGAATATTTCTATTCTTCTATTCTCTTCCATTTATCTGGATTACATTTATTTGTATTTTTGAAATTGCATTTAGTTGTATTAAATGTTAGACAGCAAATGCTAAAATATAATATAGTAACAATAAAGTTACATTAAATATGTGGGTGTTGCTGTATTGTTGCCAATAAAATGTCACTACAGCTGTTAGAGCAAGAGCTAGTATGACAGTGCGGGCGCTCTGTTGATGTAGTATTTTTATTTCACAGTGTTTAACCTGGGCGTGTATCGCAGAGAGGCAGTCAGAGCCTATAAGTCTTATGATTTCTTCCGGCACGACAATGAAGAAGCCATGAAAATAAGAAAGTAAGTCTCATTTTGTGGCCAAATATCCGTTCTCTTCCTCTGTCATTATGTGACGGCGATAGAAGCTGTGCTATCTCTGCTTTTTGAGTATTTAATTTCCTCTTTTCTGCACTCCTCAGCTGTATCAGTGACTAAGCTGTTTTGCTGGACAACAGTCAACGTTTGGCCGCAGTCAGTCTGCGCTAATCTAAACTGATACACACACACACACACATACACACACACATACACACACATATTAATGGCATAAAAGACAACATGACCACCAGTTTTGTGTATCAATGCTAAATCTGCTCTAAGATTACCCAAACCAAGAAGACCCTTATTCTCTCATGCTTTTGTCCTGTTACATTAATTGAAATGGGATTTACAAAGCATGGCATGCGTATCACGAGAAAGTGCCAGACGCTTGACAGCATCCCACTGCTCGATTGTGTCCTAGATATCAAGCGAGCCGCTGCTGTCACTCCGATGTGACGCAAAGCCTCCACGGTGCTGCAGAGCTGCCCCACGTGTATCAGTGTTACTCAGGTTTAGGCATTTTGTCCTCAGAAGACTCCATTGAATGGGATTCTAGTTGTAGCTTTTACATTTTGTAATTTTTGTTCTTTGGATTTAGAGAAGCGGTGGGTATTTTAAGAATCCTTCACATGCAACACTGAGTGAAGCCTGGAGTTGAATGGCCATACCATTGATGAATCCCGCTGCCTTCAGTTTTGTCATTTTTCACACGCTTGGGTGGAGTACTGGAAAAGCAATATAATCCTTTACATAGAAAACATGAACGGGTATGATGTGAAATCGTCTGGAGCACGAAAAAGGAGCATGAGCTGTCTTCCATCAGTCCAACTCAATCGGTTTTCCAGGTCATTGTTTACGCTTTTGATTTTGAGGCCCATCATTTTTTATCTGCCTGCATCTTGTCATGAGAAAAGTTTTTTTAATTGTTTTTTTCTAGTGTATTCTGGCCATTCCCAAAAAATGTTTTCAATTCAATAACAACATGTTTGTCCTCTGGAAAACACTCTTCATTTGGCACACTGTGACATTTCTTTACCATGAGAAATAGCTTCCCATCATTCAGCTCTGCTGTCTCCTGTGATTGTCCGAGTCTCTCCGGTGCATTCTTTGTTTTTTACCGCGAAATGTAACAAAGTGCTGGTTTGGCAAATCTTCCCACCATTTCTCTCAAGCATTTGTGTTGTTTTCGCCAGTTTCACTTGTAGAGATAAGAGTTTTAACCACATTTGGACTCAAGTCCTCAGATTACAAAAGCAAATTCCTTGTGTGGGATCAACATCCTACCTTTTGCTCGCCTTACTTCTACAACTGGAGGATTCTCATCGTAAAACAGCTCCACATATCGCAAAGCGGTAATTTCTAAAGCCTTCCACTAATTTGTATGCGAATATGCTCGAGATAAGGAGGAGATTTTGAACATTGTCCAAAAACTCCCTAAAAATGTTAAGTTCAGTTGTCAGGTTGATTTAACAAAGATTTTTTTTTAAGAAAAAACAAATTCATTACATGTTTTGTTGTTGGTATTGACTCATCAATGAGCAATCTGATCCCCAACAGGCACTGTGCTCTGGTGGCTCTGCAGGATGTGAGGGTCTACCTAACCGAGGAAGGGGGTCAGATTGCAGTGAGTTTCTTTCTGTTTTCAGCACCTTTTAATTGAAAAAAAGAAAAGAAAACATGAAGCCATGCGGCATTAGGCGGCCTTGATGCTGCTCTGTCCTCCACACTCTTCATGTCGATTTTTAATGTTGTCAGGTTTTTGATGCAACAAACACAACGAGGGAACGCCGAGATCTTATTCAAGCCTTTGTCAAGGAGAACGGCTTCAAGGTAAAACGGTATATTTTCCTATGTATTCATTCCGGCTTAATGTGCAGCCTTGAACTTTTAATTATGAAAACAACCATTGAATTTGTTTAGGTGAATAGCAACAAGAAGATGAATACTGAGAGCTGGTGTTGTGTTTCTAAGATCCTTATAGAATAAGTGCAAGTTATCTAATAATATATGTAGGTTATTTTTGGAAATAGAGGTGGAGGATTACAGGAAATGCTTAGAATTGAATGTGACTAAATTTTGGCTAATGCTATAGTTTATTTCATCAGGGATTTTCCAATCTGCGTTTCATACTGACCCAAGTTGAGATTTTCAGGTACTAAAGCCTTAAAACAGAAATGTATTAAAATGATTAAACACCAGGCGAGCACATGTTCAGTTAAGTGTTCGATAATATAACCTTTAATAGTGGTGCAAAATGTGGATTTGCCCCTATAAATAGTTAAAAAGGGAAAACATTCATGCAAATTTCATCACAAAGTTTTGTCTAACATAAAATGGTAAAAGGCGGCACCGTAACAGATGTTGAAAAATGTATTTCTTTTGAGGGAAATAAAAGTTTTAGAGCTTAAAACAATTTTCTGACACATTTTCTAACGGTGAATGTTGATCATTTTGTGTGCTTTTGTGTGCTCTTCTTCAGATTTTACTTCAACCATTAAAATCCAGAAAAGAATGTAGCTTAAGAACGATGGAGTAATTATCCAAAGTGACGTCCCTTTCCTGCAAAACGTGTTGTCTTATTGCTGCTTCGCATTTCTTTCTGTCTCCCCTTTAAGCTTCTTCCATTGTGTGCTGAGTTGATGTAGTTATAGCCTATGTAAGCTAAATGAACCTGAAGGTTTCTAATGGTAGTTTCCCCCAAAGCTGTGTATCCTTCCAATTCTGCAAATGTGTTTTGGACTCTTTGGCTGTGCCTGTTTTCCACAAACTGCGTTATGGAAATAGGTCAGCTCTGTTAGAGGCAGGCATAAGACAGTGCTTGCTGGCAGCAAGTGAAAGAAATCAGAGTGAAGATGTACTCAAATAAGAACATATATTAATCAGGATTTCTATTAATTTTAGAATTGTCTGATGTATTTGTCTCCACGGAGAGCAAGAGAAGCGGTTCCACATTCAGCATTTTAGAAAGGGAACATTTCTTAGGCCTCTTTAATGTCCTCTGTGTACGAGCTATACTATAAACCAGGCAACCGTCACGAAAACACATATCTAGTAACACTTTGAAATTGCGTACTCCTAGCCAACAGCAACGGCAGAATGATTTGTTTGTTTTAAAGATTTATTCTAGCTTTACGGTATTTTGCTCATTATTTCTGCTTAAAATAGCATTTTATATTACAATATCAATCAAATATTTTGTGTTATACTATTGTTTTAAATGGATGTGAATCCCAAAGTTATTGGTCTGTTTTTCGCATTTGGCTGGGTATTGTGTGCATTTTCAAGTAAAGTGTCACATTACCAACATTTGACAACCCATCATGACACAAATCAACATTTCAATGGAAGAAATGTAACATATATGCAACATTGTCCTTCAGGAAAACTGTATGACAGTCAAATTTGGATTTTGCATATGACCAAGCGGTCTGCTCTTTTTCCAACAGGTGTTCTTTGTGGAGTCTGTGTGTGATGACCCAGATGTCATTGCTGCTAATATTCTGGTATGGTATGAACTTATGTCACCCGTCTGCAAGCTCTGACTATGACCTCTGATCTTTATTACACGCCCTGATCTGCTGACTTTCAAAGTAAAAGCAGCACCTCCTGCTTCAAGATATATAAAATGTCCCCATGTTTTGTTTTGTTTGCAGGAGGTTAAAGTGTCCAGTCCAGACTACCCTGAGAAACACAGAGAGAGAGTATTGGAGGACTTCCTGAAAAGAATCGAGTGCTACAAGGTCACCTATCAACTGTTAGATCCTGATGATTATGACAAGTAAGAATTTGACTTGATAAGGTAAACAAATAAAACACTTCAACTTTCAGTGGAGTTTAAAGCAAATGGTAAAGTTGACGTTATGTGAAGCTGTGATTCAGACATATAACGCTAGATGGCGACAATCAGCAACCTCCAATGCACCTGCAGGGACCTCTCTTTCATCAAGGTTATAAATGTGGGCCAGCGTTTCCTGGTGAACCGAGTGCAGGACTACATCCAGAGCAAGATAGTCTATTATCTCATGAACATCCACGTTCACTCACACTCCATTTACCTGTGTCGACATGGCGAGAGCGACCACAACATCGAAGGACGCATCGGAGGAGACTCTGAGCTTTCTCCTAGAGGAAAACAGGTCAGACACCTGTTCTGTTTTCATTTCTTTTTTCTTTTTGTTTGATAAGCTCCAAAGGAACAGTCTTTAGACAGTGCTTTGCAGGATTATCCTCATTTTCGTCTCACGTTTTTTGACATTGCTGCAACCCTTTTGCGTTGTGTCAATGTAGTTCATCTTTTCCTTTGATACACATAAACAAAGTCCAATGAAATTCTATTGAAAGTCCCTCCCCAATTGCTAAATCCTTTCTGTTTAGTATAATAGAAACTATTTGATCTCTGTAAAAAAAAAATAATAATAAAATCCAACTATTCTGTGAAGACTGTAAAAAATTCGCTAGAAAACTGTAGATCCAAGAGTATCATGAAGACCGAGGATCACAGTAGACTTCTGAGCTTGGATCATCTCGTGAGCACTATTGCATGGAAATAGAAGAAAAGAATGGCATAACTGCAAACCTGCCAAGACATGGCTGGGCAATAATCACAAAGGCAGCCATTGGTTACTGGAGGAGCTGCAGAGACCCACAGCTCAGGTGGGATTAGCTGTCGACAGGACAACCATTAGATGTGCGCAACACAACGTAGGCCTTCATAGGAGGGTGGCAAGAAGAAAGCCATACATGATAGACAGTCCTCTATAAAGTTGCCCCAAGTCTTGTTTGGGAAACAGCAAAAATGCTGAAGAAAGTGTTCTGATTAGACTAAATTTACATGTATGCGTTTATCTTTTATCCAAAGCAACTTCCAACAGTGGGTTAAATATTGAACGATGACACAATTTACAAATCATAGGTTACCGGTAGTATCCTGGAACAGGATTTAACATTCTGGATTCTGTCACAGGAAATTAAAGTTAGAACTACAGTAGAATAATCTTTATAAAAAATTACGTTTTTTTAGTTTTTTACATATTTGCTAGAAGTGCGATACACACGTCCTTTTCTTTGTCGAAGTGGACGAATGGCTCATACAAGAGCGTGAATACAAAAGGCTAATACCTCCCACCTGGCTCTGATTGGTGGTGTCTGACCAGGAAGGTGTAGTTCTGAAAACTACAATAGGACCACAGAGAGAAAACAGATAAACTCAAATTTTACTCATATTATGTGTCTCATCTTAATCCATGAGGACATTATTTTCTAAAAACTTTTTTATAAAAGTTACCTACTTTGGCCTTAATGTGTATTAAAATTCGTTATTGCTATATTAAAAAAGTTCAAACTGTGTAAATACTTTTGACAAGGCACTATAATTGACATTTGTATTACACACAAAATATTTTTTATTCAACCCAATTCATCTGAAATGAATGAGCAATACTTTGAGTAATAGTCTCAACTCTTCCTTCTCCTTCCTATGTCCCAGTTTGCCCACGCCCTGCGAGATTTTATTGATGAGTACAAGCTGTCAGACTTAAAGGTGTGGACAAGCCAGCTGAGGAGGACCATCCAGACGGCAGAAGAGCTTGGTGTCCCTTACGAGCAGTGGAAAATCCTCAACGAGATTGATGCTGTCAGTACCAAGGAACCTAATTTGGCTCATTATACGCTTCATAAACCCGTTAGCTTTTAGAGGCTTTGTGGTTTAGAGGGAGAGCAAATATCATTTTGAGATTTTTTTTTAAACTCAGAGACCACCTTCTATTTTCCTCATTTAATAATGTTAATAAGCAAACAAAAGGTCTACTTTGTAAACAGTGGCTGACGACAGAAGCAACCCTGAAAGGCAGAAATATTGTTTGCTTTGGCCAAAAACAAGATGATTAGTCAGCTTTAAAGAAAGTTTATTGTCTCTCAGGCTATATCTCACACAACAAGCCAAAATCTAAGAACTGCCTTGTTTTGTGCATATGAAATATATGCGTTTGATATCAGAATAACCATACATTTGATTCTCAACCCTGTTTAGTCTGAGAATGCAGGACTAGTCTTAATGTAGGGGCAAGTCAGCGTCTTTATTTTTACTTTTTTCATGATTAAATGTGTAACTCGTGCCATCATAGGGGAAATTTTACTTTATCATTGTTTTCAAGGGCGTGTGCGAGGAGATGACCTATCAAATGATCCAGGAGACATTTCCAGAGGAGTTTGCTTTGAGAGACCAGGATAAATACCATTACCGCTACCAGGGAGGAGAGGTGACCAGAACCCATCCTCACAGCTTCATACCTACAGCCTTCAAGCTATTCATAGAAACGTAGCAGCTGTTACATCTCTGTGTCTCTGCCTCTTTATCAGTCTTACCAAGACCTTGTCCAGCGTCTTGAGCCCGTTATCATGGAGTTGGAGAGACAGGGTAATGTCCTGGTTATCTGCCACCAGGCTGTGATGCGCTGTCTCTTGGCTTACTTCCTGGACAAGGGTGCAGGTCAACTAAACACAGACACACTCAAACATGCAGCTGCTCTCACAAGACGATGCGGATGTTTGATAAACTCTGTTCTTTATATAACAGATGATCTCCCTTACATGAAATGTCCACTCCACACAGTGCTTAAGCTAACTCCAGTAGCATATGGTAGGTCTCTCCAAGTACGCGTGACTGTTTAACTACAACGCAGCATGCAAAAAAGCATTCAATCTTTGTTTTCTTGCAGGTTGTAAAGTGGAGATGTTTTATCTAAATGTAGAGGCGGTAAACACACACAGAGATCGGCCACTTGTAAGTTTGAGTTTAAAAGAATGTACAGTTATTATCCAGTCCGTCGCGTTTTTGCTGCTGTGTTGAGTTAATGCAATAAATGTGACTTTCTTTTAAACAATTTGATTGATTCAAATGTTCAGCATTTAGGTCGAAAGCCTAGCAAAGTGTAGTTTTTTTGTGTCTGTTAGTTCAACACAATGGCTCTGCAGCTGCATTTGATCCCACCATCTGAGGCTTTGCTGCCTTGATGCCTTTCTTTACAGCCCAGCTTTGTTCTGCCTCTTCTATCTTTAACTTTAATTAATCAACTTGGCTTGAGCTGTTAACCTGAGGTTTTTAAATAAGCTTTAGTTGCCCTCATATTTTAGCTGGAAGCTGTGGCTTAGCATGCAAACTGCTTGGCTGACCTGATCATTACCATTACTCTGTCTGCATCTTGACTCAATATTATTGGGTGTAAACAAATAAAATAAACTGGCACTTTCAGACCTAAACTCCAAAATTTAAATACAGTGCTTCACAAACCTATTCATAGCATTGACCTTTTGTGACATTTTGACAATGCACTTTAATTTAGTAGGCAAACACACTTTAGTGCATTTTCTAAAACAAAAGAAAAATAATCCATTTAAATTATATTGGATTGGAACATCAGTTTTCACATTTTGTAATGTTCCATCTGATTTGAGACTGGACTTTGACTAAGCCCTTTTAGCGTGATATATTTTGATCCAAAACATAACTTTGTAGCTCTTGTTGTATGCTGTCTGCTACAATGTCAATCCTTGACCCGGTCTCGTATGTAGCTTCATTTATCTTCCTTTCAACTGCAGTCAAGGTCCCTCTCTTTGTGTGTGCTGCTCTCACCACCATATGCTGCAAATTTGCAATGATGGAGAAAAAAATTATTAACAATTTTTTTTAATAGACAAACTTCATCCCTTCGTTTAAAATTCCATGATATTGTTATTCTCTAAAATCCTTAATCTTTCAGGTAAGACTTTTTCTAATTCCCTTATAATTTGTTTCTGAATGATCGGTAAGAGGAAGTCCCAACCCTCCGAACATCTATGTAAAAATGAAAAAGGTCAGCCAAAACCTTTTCATCCCCAGAACTGAGGATCGTTCTGAACCACCGGTTAAAGGACTCAGTCTGGTCCATTTAAAGGGGACACGACAGGAAATGAGTAGTTTCATCATTTCAACTCTTGTTGTTTTCAGTCATTAAAACGCCATAAACTGTCAATAATTATTTCTTCTTACTCTTCCTCAGAAGTTACAGCAGGAATTTAAAACATTTCAAATTATTAACAAAATCTTTAATTTAAGGAAAACGCAGCATCTTTAACGCAGCAAAGTTAATCTTTCATCAGCTAAACTGAAATAGAAAATAAAATTTCATTGACCTTTTATTCTTAGGTGAGCATTTATATATATACTGTGTTTAAGCCAGACATAAACTGCATCCTTTTTAGCAATAGCCTCACATTTTTTTAATTAATCAGGCGAGTCCAGGGTCTATTGGTAGAAACTGGTGAACAGCAAATTTACAAAATAAAATGTGATTATTGACCATACAATGGTCAATTAAGTTCTTCCAACATGCTCCCATTTAATTATCGTCAACAGAAAAAGTAAGTAACGCCTTTTTAATCTAAAATAAAAATGTATTAGTAATCTGCAGACAAATACTTAATAAAAAGTGTCAAAACAATTGGGGTGAACACAAATTGACAGTACAGATTATATGACTTTCCTACTATTTTAGAGTATTCAGTACTTGATGAGGCTCTTTAGTCAGAGCTCCACTGTATTTATCCACCATTCAGGTGTCCCCCGTCTCATCTCTCCCACAATCTATTGCCTTTAACACTTGCGGTATTTCATCTTTTGACCAGGCTAATATTCCGAGGGACTCTGCTCTCATGCATCGCCGGAATAGTTACACTCCCTTATCCAGCCACGACCAGGTCAAGCGGCCCAGGCTCTACAGTGCGGGCAACCAGCCGTGGCTGCCACTCGCCCCTACCCCATCGGCTCTGATGCCGGAGAGACTGCAAAGCCAAGTTAGTGACAGAGTTACAGGCTGATCCTCTAAGTCTGTCACCGTCACCTGTAATCAGTCACCTCCTATAACAGTCGTAACCCTGCGTTTAGCATTTTGTTGCCTCGCTTCTGGGCGTTCTTGATGACTCCGTGTCTGTGTTGTAAATTACATGCGTACATTTTACGACTGCCTTTATATTTCTTTCTCAGATTCTCAGAGCATGTTTTGCATCTTGAAAATGCTCCTGTCTCCTCTCCCTGGTCGCCCTGCATGATCCTTGCCTCACCAAAACATTGTGTCCAACCTAAATATGCAGAACCTGTTTGCAATGCTTTTTTAGTTGTACCATTAACAGAAGACACACAAACTTTGGGATTATTTTGTACAATATCTTGCTGGGAATAATCAAGCAAATGCAATTGTGTGACACAAATGTCTTGCAAACAAGGTTGGGAGAATTGAAATATGTTCAACGATTTTTCAGGCATACTCATACATTTAGGTACTGGGCATTTGTTGGGCTTGCAAAACAGTACAGAGCTTCTTCTCCCCATTTCTATCTGTCTTCTCTCTCTCCGCTTTCTCCGAACCTGTCTTAAAGACTCGGACAGGAGGCAGTTGTTTGTGAGTATTTCAGTAGCCAATCTTTTCCTGTCTTTCCAATCCTTCAACTCATTGTCTAATGATCCATTATATGTGTAATATGTGTAATAATTAATTGTTTTTATGGTCTCTTCTTGTGTATGATTTTCAGTTGATCTACTATGCAACGCCATCATCAAAAGTCACAGTTTTGCTCTGTTGTGCATTGATTAATGTATACTTTTACATATGACTAAATTATAAGTGATTACCTTGAAGACCTCCTGGTGTTGGTAGTTGTAATGACTTAAAATAGTAAAATATTGACAATATTACTGATTAGATGCCTGCTATATATCATTGACGTAAATGGCTGTTTAAGTACAGTTCTAGTCTTTATTCTTTAGTCTTTATAGGGTCTTGAACATGCTCCTTTGTGCCATCAGTAAGCTTGTTAAATCATGCTGGCTGGATTATGACCTCTCTTTTTTGCTCATATGGTAAATTAACTAGTCTTTCCTATGATGAGCACAACTCGGTGCCTACAAACAGTTTTTAACAAAGTTGGGGTTTGGAGATACCATTATGGAAGCATCATCTCAGACATCCTTAGCAATTGCAAAATCAGTTTTTATGACAGTTTGTGATCATTGCCCTGTTTTAATACACCTTGCAGACATCTTTACTGCCTTTCTCATTACGACCATCTCAGATGAAAGTACATCGTATAGGATGTTCAAGCACCACCTATGAAATGTAGAATGTCATTAATAGATGTTGAACGTTTTTAAGAGGTTGGCAACCAAGTAAAAAATTCACATGGAAAAAGTAAAATGTCTGCTGCAGAAATGTTTTATAGTTAGGTACCACTAGAACTAGTTTTAGTTCTAGTGGTACAAATGAATGAAATAATCTATAAATAGAAGTGTTTCATAATTCTTCAAATTCGCCTTAGATAAACAGATACAGTAGATGGTTGAAAGCTGGACTAATCTGGGTGTTTTAATTACGTTTATGGAAACAATCCACTAAAGAGTCTGTGACTCATGTTTACAGGTCAAGTTTGTATCAGAAAACCAACCTTTCCAAATTAATTCACCAATTATTTCATGCAAATATTTTAAACAGGAAGACAGAGTTTGTTGATGGCCATAAAAAGTCATGTTTTCTCATCAGATATTAGTTAATATAGATATCCGTGCCCATGCGGAAAAGTCGGGCCATGTATAAATTGAGGAAAGTCCATTGTGAGTTTTAAGTAATTTTGTTTATAAGACCATTAGTTATTGTTTTTGTAGTTTTACCATGCTGGAAATAAAATCTTTCAAGATATTCTTTAAAATCTCAAGTTTAATATATCATAAGTATGAGTAACCTTATGTCCCGAACGTATTAAAGCTGTACACGACTATATCAATACAGAGACCATAAATACATGAATTATTAAACACCTTTGTTAATATCGTATTTTTAAAGAAATATTAACTTACGACCTAAATGATTTTTGCCTTTGTAATTCTGCAAGGCCCCTGGAGAGATTATCAGTCACCTCAAATTGCATTTTATGTCATGCGATATCAATCTTTAAATTGTTTTTTTTGTGTCTTTCCCCCACCAAGGACTCCCTGTACGAAGGAATCGACTTTGACAGCAGCGACGAAACTAGTGGCTGTGTCCGCTTCTGAGTGAAGGTTGGATCCTCTTTCACTCTTCTTTGCAGGTCCTCTGGTCTTTCACGAGTCAAACAATGGAAGGCCTTGTTCCTTTTTAATTTTTAACCACATGTAAGGTATTAATTAGATAACGGGACAGAATGGCTCCCACTCAAGATATGAACATGTGAACTCAAAATAACACGTTGCTGTTTATCTAAAGCACTCTGTCTTTATTCTGCATGTCGGGAGGGGGTTAAACTGAACGCCTTATCACTTATAATACACAAAATAATGCATGTGCACCAAAAATAATCAGTCAACTGTATCTGCTGCCATTTTTTTTTTTGTAAATGTCAAATATATTGCTTGAAATAGTGTACCACAGAATGTAATGATTAATCTGATTTTCGAAATAGCACAAAGTCCATTTATGTAGGCATATTTTTACTATAAAATCTGTGTATATACTGTACAAACATTCTGTAGCATGCATTCTTATTGGATGGAAATTATCTGTTACAGGCATGGCCTGGAGAAAATATAATCTGATGAAATAAAGTATTTTTTATGTGTCTCTGTATTTTTATTGCAGTTGGATTATTTTTTTCTAACTTCAGAAAAAAATGAAACACATTTCAGAAAATAAGATGAAAAGCATGCAACCCTAAACGTTATACTGCTTTCTGACCCCTTTTTATTTATTTATTTATCAGAACGAACATTAATTTCAGTGCTGCTACAGTCGCTCATCTGTGGATTCAGCCACACAGGCCAGCCAATGACTCTGAGCCATGTCTGCACATGATCCTGTTGTCATCTTTGAAGACAAAATGTTCCCTTGCTGCCTAATAGTTCTCACCCACTAACAGCTGCCATTTGTATTTAATGCCTGAATCTACATCTTAATAAAAAACTAAAAAAAACACACACACACCAAATCTGTACCATATCTGTCAAGCTATTGTTGACTGTAGCAGGCTTAAACAAACAAAACAAAAAATCAATAATGACATTTGTGTAAGTGTTATTGCTGCTATTTTATATTTCTTTTTTTATTTTATTTTTTAAAAGAGATTGTTTTTATAATTAACTTCATGTTGATTAATGATAAGCTATTGTTAACCTATTCTAGAACGTTTTTTTTAATATATGTTACAGAATTATGCCACTCAGGATGGCAGCATTTTGGGGTGGCTCTCAATTCAAATAATAAAAAAAAAAAAGCTTTAGTAATCCCGAGGGGGAATTAACTGATTTTGTTAATTATTTTATTGAAGTTTCTGCAAAAATTTGTTGTGGATGCTGACCAGTGGTGCTCACCTGTAATGGTCTGTATTACTGCATATATGAAGACGCCTCTAAAGACACTCTGAAGACATAACTTTGTTCTGTTATGATTTAAAACTTCATTTCTTCAATAAGGGAATTCAAATTCAAGGGAATTTTTATCATCAATAATCAAGGAACTTTATTTGTCATCTCATCACATGTGGTACATGAGGTGGGACGAAATTCTAATCCCCCGGTCCAGTTTACACCCTGATAGCAATTTTAAATAATATAATAAAATATAAAGAACTATACAACAAATAGGATTTGACTACACAGAATCTACAATATGGGACTTCGGACATAGCAGCAATGAAAATTCGCAGTGCAAGTGACATATTAACTGACATTTTAAAGTGACATTTTAAAGTATGATATTAAAGTGAACAGTGCCGGTTAAATGAGAAAGTGTTTTTCATTTGTAATTGAGTGTGTTTGAGAGTCTCACAGCTTCAGAAATGAAGCTGTTTCTCAGTCTGGTGGTTTAACACCTGATGCTCCGCAGCCTCCTGCCCGAGGGGAGCGGGACAAAAAGTGAGTGTGCTGGGTGTGTAGGATCCTTCATGATGCTGGAGGCCCTCTTCCTGCATCTGGAGGTGTAAATGTCTGTGGTGCTT
>JAVLVB010001078.1:952588-982352 GCA_032876305.1 Orestias chungarensis | reverse complement strand
TGTCTGCAGCAGAGCAGCTTCCATGCCACACGTTGATGCTGGAGCACAAGACGCTCTCCACCACACATCTGTAGAAGGAGGTGAGAACTGAGCTCCCGAGTCCAGCTCTTCTCAACCTCCTGAGGAAGTAGAGCCGCTGGTGCGCCTTCCTGACCAGAATGGAAGTGTTGTTGCTCCAGGTGAGGTTGTTACTCAGGTGCACAGCCAAGTACCTTGATAAGTAAGATGATAACATATACAAATGTATACACTCATTTATCCATTTATGGTAAATTTAGTAATAATATAAACTAAAACCCTGAAAAAGTGATAGTGCAGATGAAAACAAAGTAACAGCCATACTCAGTAAGTAACAGCTATTAAAGGTATTACCAAGTAGGAATATTGTGGTTTTGTATGTTTTAGTTTTCCCATAACCAACGTCACTTCCGGTCACTTCCGGTGTTTTGTTTTAAGGCCGACGGAGCAGAAGTCCGGTAAGAACTGAGTCTAACAGGCTTTTAATGGCTTTTTAAGTTGGACGTGTTTTTTTAAAAGGTCAAAGCTGCCAAATAATCGATGAATTTACGATTGAAACGACGCGGAAAGCTTCGAGTCCAACTGTGAGCGTGGATAGGCTAACTTAGCCTGCTAATGTTAGCATCCTGGCTAGCTAGCCTAAACATCTCTCATAAGAGAGGAGTTGTTTTATTTGTCTCCTCCAACCGTGTTGACATACTCTGTCTACAATTTAAATGTTTTAAAATCCACCATATAAACATATAAACGTGCCACTTTGGTGCTTAGTTCTGCTGTTAGCATGTTGTGTGTTTTAAGTCGTTAACAGGAACAAAGAAACCAAAACAAAGCAGTGGAGCAGCCTGGTATTTACTCTCCTGCTGCTCAGCACTTCTGTTGTTATTCAAGATCACTGTGTCTTTGTTTTCCAATATAAATACCAGATCAATGTGGGTTATAGCTAACATTGCACTTCAGGCACTGAAAAGCAGGATCAATCAGAGGCTAATCAAAAATTACTGCCACAAAATGACCTGATATCAGCTTAGTCCAATAAAATGGCTATTAATGATCATATAATTAGCTTTAATTCAACCCAGGCGCAACAGTCCAAAGAGCTTTTAATGCAATGTTCTGAATGTTAATGATAAACTCAGAAGTATAAATATAAATCATCTTTCACCTTTGTACATTTTTATTTGCCGTTCAGGACTATTTAATTTTGAAATGAAGTTAATGTTTCATTCTTTTGCATCAATAAACGTTTAAGAATGAGAAGAAATAAAAATGTGTTGATCAAAAGAAGTCCACAGGATTAGATGCAGGATCTGAACAAACCTTAAAAAGCTGGTATCCTTATGTGTAACTAAACACTGCACACAAAAAAGTTTCTGGCTGGCAGATCTACTGTCAGTTGATGATGTTTCATTTTTCTACCAGATATCAAATGTACAGTTGCGACATTACACGCTTTTGCAGGCAGGATGTTGCGGCTTCGCTGCAAGACCAAAAATGGGAGCCACATCATGCAAGGCTTGACTCACCAGTCCTGCGTCCAGGAGCTCAAGAGTAAGGTGGAGGAGTTAACAGGGATCCCGTGCGACGTTCAAAAAATAATGGTCGGGTACCCACCATCCAGCCTTGATCTTCGAAACTTAGATGCCCATTTAAAGGACTATCCCATCAAATCAGGTATGTTTTCCACTGTCAAACTATACAGATAACACACAATGAAAAAATCCACATTTATAATATTTTTTATTAATTATAACTGACTTTTTCAAATGTTAACATTTTCCTTCCCTGCAGCTTAAATTAAAGGTTAAGTAAAGATTCTTTATGCATTGTGTATGTACAATAATGAAATAACCTGATTAATTTATTTGCAAATAATTAACTTATTAGAGTTCTTGATGTTTGAGTTCACTCTTGTACTATTCAACGGATTATAGAATTGATTTTCTTCTAGACTCTAAAGCATTTTAAACCTATTTTAAGCTAAAGGTGTGCAGCTCTAATTCAAGGTAATGTTTTGTAGCAATCGCAGTGTGGCAAGAATTAATAGAGGTGTGCTTTTGGTGTGTCACCCTATGCAGGAGACACGCTCATTGTTGAGGACGAGAAATACAAGGCAAAACCTCAGGATCACCCCATAGTGAAGGCACGCCACTTGGAAGCCTCACCCATGCTCGCACGCCGCGTGGTCCCGGCTGACAACTCCTGCCTCTTCACCAGCGTGTATTACGTTGTCGAAGGGGGCGTGTACGACCCAGCTTGTGCCCCCGAGATGCGCAGCCTCATTGCTCAGATCGTGTCGAGTGACCCGGCAGCGTACTGCGAGGCGGTGCTGGGAAAAACCAACGAGGAGTACTGCACCTGGATCAAGCGTGACGACACTTGGGGAGGAGCCATCGAGGTGTCCATCCTGTCCAAGTTCTACCAGTGTGAGATTTGTGTAGTGGACACGCAGACGGTCCGGGTAGACCGATTTGGGGAAGATGCTGGCTACCGAAAACGCGTGTTGCTCATCTACGACGGCATCCACTACGACCCTTTGCAGAAGGAGGTGCCCCGCTCCGACACCCCACCGCAGACTGTCTTCTCCACTACCGACGATGTCATCTTGGCTCAGGCGCTCGAGCTCGCGGATGAGGCCCGCCGCAAGCGTCAGTTCACGGACGTTAACCGCTTCGCATTGCGATGCATGGTGTGCCAGACGGGCCTGGTGGGACAGAAGGAGGCCCGGGAGCATGCCAAGGAGACGGGCCACACCAACTTTGGTGAAGTGTGAAAGTTGTGTGATCTGCTTCTCGCCCGTTCACAGATAACAGTCACCTACAAATCTAGTCTTGTGTTATCCTCTACCTCACATTATCCTTCGACATATTTGGAGAATCCTCAGACACTGTGTTAAGGCTCTAATTGGTTCAGTATTACGTTCTGACTGCTGAAAGCTCTTAAAGGTCAAACAAGGCTACTGTACAACTCCGTTACTGATCCATCGTGTGGGTCGGTGATGGATTGTTTCAGATGTTTCCAGTGGAGTGAAGTTAAATATGCAAACAGTTCTTAGGATTTCGTTTTGGTCTGTTGAGATGGAACCAACGTGGCTTACGCTTTGGGTTGGAAAGCGCACCAAATTGCCGCTACTTAAACCGCAACCGACCAAACCTACTTTATACGCGTCTCTACTAAGAGCGACGACTGAGAATTATTCGTACTGAGATATGATCTGATTCACTGTTGTCTTAAACACAGCACAGCGAAGTACGACTGTTATTTGTCTTGGGTTTATAGTTTTTTTTTTTTTTCTATTTGCAAACTGGTGTCAGAATTTAATTAGTGCAATTATTTGGTTAGCTTCAGATGTCTAGATGTTGATCACAAGTGATGTGTTTTATTGCTAAGCTGGATTCATACATCTACATACGAACTGTTTGTGACATTCCTCTGAATTTACAGATCAGTTGGCATTAAAAACAGAATAAATATGTTTTAAACTGAAATATTATAGTGCAAAATGTGATGCAATGAGCTTAAGTATGTCGTTTCCTTTTTTGGTGTCAAGATAACGATTAAGCAGTGATCTCGTTTTTGGCCGAGTATTTGAAACAGAACAACGGTGCTGTAAGACCCATTTGACAAAATGTGTAGCTCATGGCTTTTTTAATTTTAGGTTGGTTTAAAAGGTTTTCAGGAGTTTCTAATTCTGGTTTGCAAGTATTAAATTTCATGCTGTGAAGGTTTTTTTTTGTTTAGTTTTTTGTGTTTTTGAACTGCCGCACATTTACAAAACAGCGTTTTAAAGTATTAAATGTGTGGAGTTTAACAGAATAATGTGAGAGGTGTGGCGTGGTATAGAAACTACATGGTTTGTGTTTGGACTCAGCTTTACCAGGTACGGTCTGTTATTACTTCTTTTGCTCTTTAACCATAACCGTTTGACTTATCTGATATTTAAGGGGGTGGTGGTGGTGTTGTTTTGATTATGATTAAGCGCCACATTAGGTTTAACCCTTTACCTACTAATGCAACATACGACTGTACCTATTCATGAGACACTCGGTCTTTGTATTTGGTGCACTTACACTCAAGATTGCTACTCTTCGGCTGGACATTTCGTACAACTGGAGCATGTTCTCACATTTCACTTTTACAACAGTTTGTTTTTTTTGTCCTTGAGCAATTATATGGTTTAACCAGTATGTCTTTTTTCACACATTTTCAATATTGGTACAAAGTTGTTGCCAAAATGGTAAGTTTGACTGTGGAAGAGTTGATTGATACTTTTTAAACATCAGAGTGGTGGTAGGGGGTAGCGTATAATGAAATAGTTGTTTTTTTGTTTGTTTTTAACATATTTTTTGCATCATTTCCATTTTGTAGCCCACTTAGCTTTTTGAGGTATTAGCTTGCGTAACGTGAAACAATAAAATATCCTGTTTTCATGACTAACAACAACGATGAATGTTGCACACAGAGCACTACGGAATAACTGGATTTACTTGATTTTTCTTTTTTTCCAGTGTTGTCACAATAAAAAGCTACAGCCAATAGCATTGTGTGAATTTTGTTTCACAAACTAACAATTCACTCACAGTTTTGGTGTGAACCAAATCATTTAAACCAAAACGTAAGTAACTTTTCAACCTTCATAAAATATTTTCATAACTTTTGTGATTATATGTTGACTTACAGCTCTTGGAATGACGCCTGTGTCATGGAATGAGGGGGTCCGTATCACCTTAACCGGCAATAACCAACTTTGAGGAGGGTGCCACACAAAAACAACTAAAAATGTGCTGACTGCTTTAGGGCAGACATCATTTCTTCCGGTCCTTATTCTCAACATCATTATATGACATTGTTTCACCACAATTAGTTTCATCACTATTCATCCGTCACAGCCACTGGAAACAGATGTACCTCAATCCAACTGCAGGCAACAGGATTTCACGACGCTAAACGCTGGTCCTCATGGGAATTGCAGTCTTGCTTCAGGCAAAACACTACGCCGTTTGTCCACACTGGGCCCAACATATGCTTCACTAAACTTCTGAATCAGTCAACATCAGAGGAGTCCTACCATTGTTGCTAAGCGGTTCATATCCCATTCAATGGCAAGAGCACAAAATCAGTGTGTTTAAGCTCCACTGGCCAAGGTACAAATATATGTTTGAATGACCATGGAAAAGGATTGAATCCCATTAGATATACGATATGTTCATATTCATTTCTCAAGGGAGAAATGAATGAAATGACCTATGAAAAATACACTTGCATAAAATAATTGTGTTTTAATATATATGAAAGTTGTATTACATTTAATAAGATATTTAATGGTACATTTATTTATGTTATTTAATTTGTGCATTTTGGCACTCCATGCACTTCAGGGTGACATCAGTTTGTTTCTGAAAATAATTTTGCAGCCCCCACTTTGGAAACTGCACATGGACATAAGTTCCAGTAGGCCAAGATTTCTGTGTATTAAATTCAGTCTTATTGGTCTCAAGAGAAAATGTTTTTGTTTTTTTTGCTGTAACCCAAGCTCTTTAAAATTAACAGAAATAAAATAAGGACTATTTCCCCCAATGAATGCTCAGTATGTTACTGAAAATAAAACAAAAAAATAGTGTTCCTTTTAATAATGTGTTCTTCTATAGATTCTGTGAGTTAAACATATCCCACATTTTGTCAGTGTGCACAAGCAGATGAGCTCTGTCTGTTCGCAGTCATCGTGAGATTACACTGCATGTTATTTTAAGCTACCCTGTCTTAAAAGGATTTAGGCTTTATTCAGTCACTGTTTGAACAACTGCAGCAGTCACCAGAGCCACTACTGAGACCACACAAAAGATCACGATGCCCAGTCATATTTTCATTCCAAACTATTACATCTGCTTCTTTTTTTTTGTCTTTTACATAATTAAGCAAAAATGATTTTTATTTCAGTGTGATAGAGGAACACGTAAGGGTTATTAAGTGCACCTTGGTCACACTGTAAATGATTGACTTGCAAATGTTCTTATGTCACTTTGAGGACATCATACAACATTTGTAACACATCTGCAAACTGATTTAAAACAAATCTACTTGAAGAAGATAAAAACTATTTAAAACTATTAGTTTAAATCTTTGACCTTAAATTTAATTTAAAAAACCCTGGCAGGATGCTTTTCCCTGAAACAATACAACACAGGTGATTGTTTATAGCACGACGCTGACAGCCTTGTGTGCATCAAGGAAAGTGCTGCTGTCCGATTGGCTGACAGCTTAGAGCTCAAAGTCCACACAGGTGATCCCAGATCCCCGCTCTCACCTGGCACAGTTGAAGACGGGCCCGAGGATGAATGTCCAACCTGCCGGCTGCGGGGGACTGAGACAGGTAGGCTTCATTTACACCTAACAGTTAATGTTGTTTTCATTTGCTGGTTACTGTCATATATTTGTGTTTTAGCAGATACATGATTTTGTTGAATGATATTTATGAAATAATGTTTTCATTATTTTTCAGAGATCCATGCATGGATAGCAAAATGACCTCGATGACTGTCTTAGATTTAGCTTTATTGAGTTTTTAGTTTTATTCGTCAGAGGTTTGTTGTTGCTTTTTAATATTTTGCCACGCAATAAGAAAGACAGGGTAAAAAAATTAACTTAGGCCTTATTTAAATCCTGGCTACAGATTTATTGCTGCCTTGAGAAAACAAAAGAAAAAGGGTTGGGTCAGCTTCTTATATAACTCCCCCATGGCAGTTAAGTTTATTGCTTCACTTTCTGCATCATACCACTTTATGGTGCCAAACATATCCTGCTTTAGTGGGTCTGGTTTTACTAATAAAACATTCAGATACAGCTTTGGTAAATCACATGCATAGAATGCAAATAAATAAAAACAATCCACAAACTTAAGACGTTTCTTAAAATCCAGTGAGGTGCTTTCAGGCAACTGCACCAGGAGCCTACAGCTTTTCAACTGTATTATGCATTGTTCAGACTTATAGATAAAGGTAGCAGAAAGGAACCAACACTGCCGGTGTTGACGTAGTAGCCTCTAAAGTTTCACAGGGTTGAGCCAAAACTTGTGCAGTTAGGACAGAAGTGCTTTTGTGGCTTCATCGGTCCGCTACGTCTCTCTGTCCTTGTCTCAGGTGTTGAAATTTATCCAACTGTAGTTGTTGTTTTGTTTTTGTTTTTTTAAGTTGCCAGATTTATACTAAGAGATCCCTGATGCTAATTTCTGTACAATGTCTGGAAAACAGCATCATGCAATCGCATTTAGTAGTCTTCCTCTTCCTCTGCAACTGATCCACTAAAGTAAGATTAGGAGGGCCATGTGTGCTGTAATCCAAGTCACATGCATTGGGTTGGACAGGAGATATCTGCAAAACTCTTAGGTATGATAGATAGCCTGACATTCTCTGACAATTGAGGTTTTATGTTTATGGCTGGAAAGTTTCTGTGGAAGTCGCTCCTGGTAAAAAAGACACCTTTCAGTAAAACTACAAATCACAGCCAGGACTAAAGAAACTGAAGATATATGATTACCAGATGATATGCTAATCAGATTGATTATATAATTTTATCTTAAAGCATAACTTTAGAGTATAGTTTATATACAGCTTTAGTTTATTTTGTGAATAAAGTTTAGCTAATTGTTATATAATGAATAAATATTGTTATCTATATGCGTGAGACGGCTTTACAGACAACAAATACATGTTATCAAACAATAATAAAATAATATGACCAGCCACGAGGGTCACTTAAACTGAGTCATCTGGTAATTCTTCTTAACACTAGGATCCACGTATAATTTCATTTCAAAGTAACTCAATAGATTACGCCTATGTGAAGTTATTGAACTCTAAAAGTTCACCCAGTGTTGACCTCAGCAGTCATGATTTTACATGAGTTTTGCAATTCTGCAATCTCCAAAAGCAAAAAGTCAGAGAGCAAGGAATCATCCAGTGGATCACCTTTGTCTCAACAAGAATTAGATTAGTCGTGGCCGAATTGTGTTTGCTTCTTTTCTGTATAGAATCTTTATTGCTTTGTATTACAATTGTATTTGTTTCTGCATTTTTTACACTTTCAGTGCATGATAGCAACTTTTATTGTTCTATTTAGAGCAAAGAAGACGATGAAGAAACATATGGATCAGTTCAAGCAAATAACTACCAAGAGAGCATATTTATAACATTTTGTTTTCTCCACATTAGCCAAAGTTTTAGCAAGTGTTGGACACCTAAACGATGGTTGAATACTCTTTCAGGCTTATTGATAAGGAAAAGTAAATCAGTCTTATAGGAAGACAGGAAAAATAAGTGTGCAGTAAGTAACAGCATAAAAAATGACTGAATGACCAATAGAATTGGGTTGAGACACTTTAGTGGTAAATTTTTGATACACACAAAGCAAAATAGTTTTTTATTATTTTACGCTGAATAAAACATCAATGTTGTCAGACTTGAAGCCATATGCTCTAAAACAGTTCCGTTCTAAATTTACGTATAAACTGCGATATTTTCTAAACTTTACGTGTATGGTACCATTTTTTCATTTCAGATAATGAAGAAACGCATGGATTAGGAGAAATCAATATTTACCGAGAGATTAGAGGATGGTACATTCTGTTTTCTCTACAAGATTAGCCATAGTTTTATCAAGTGTTGGACACCTACACAGTGGTTGCATAATTGTTCAAGTTTAAAGATAAGGATGGGTAAGTCAGTCTTTAAGGAAAGCAGTAAAAATAAATGTGCGGTAATCAATATAAACTGCAATTAGATAGCTTTCTAAATAACTAAAATTAAGTTAATGGTTCTTTCTTTCATAAACAAAATATATTTTTTGAAATTCGTCTGGCCTTGTTCACTCTCTCTATCACCGTCTTTCTACAGACAAAAGCAACATTGTGTGCCACTGACTAAAATGCCTAAAAGTGATACCTGGCCAGGCGGGACTGAATCAGTGACGATGAATGGCATGGACAGTGCTGGTAGCTGTGACAGTGTGCTCAGCGCAAATTCTGGCTTTGTGAGTATCTGAGCTTCACATCCAAAACATAAAACTCTTTGTAATCTCTCAGTAGTTTCTTTTTTAAAAGCTGCTTAAAGCCTTAAGAGAAACCTGGAAGCATAATGCTATACAATGGTTTAGGTTATTAAGTGTTCATAGTTCTATTCTGGGGGGGTTGTTATCTTTAATTTCTGTGATTTATATTTATAATATGTTTGTTTATTTGGTTTATTTGTCTTTCAGAGTGTAGATAGTCTAGAGCATCTTTCTGCAGAAGAAAAGGCCTGTTTAATGTTTTTGGAAGAGACCATTGAGTCTCTGGATAACGATGATGACAGCGGACTTTCCTATGACGAGCCTGAACGACTACCTGACCCTGGAAACCTTTCAGCCAAACTAGCTGACTTGTCTCACTCCATGGGCAAAAGCAATGTCAGAAGTGAGTTTATTTCTGAGAACTTGTGTTGGATTTGTGATCCAGAATTCACTGGGTCTACGAACAAAGCAACATCCATATTTTTCTGGTATTGAACCTGTACTTGTTTGTGTTTCAGGTTCAAATGAAGCAACTAAGCAACCTGTCGAGAAAAATGGTGACACCAAACACAGGCAGAGCTACCTTGTTCCTACACCTCTTGTTGTGGCAAGCGGTTCTCAGTTTCCTGGTTCCGGTACCAAATCGCATATTCCTTTAGACAAACCAGCTTCTTCTAACTCTCAGTTCACATCAAAACACAACAAACCAGCTCCGCCAGCACCTTTGGAAGTAAATACTGTGATACCATCTTCCACCAAACCCTGGGAAAACACAGCCAAGCCAGCTGAAGGCCCTTTACCAAGAGGACCGCTCTCTTACGAAGCGCTGGTTCATTTGCGAAGAAGTGCCTCCCAGAAGAAGACGCCTTTATGTCCAACAGTTGATCACACTATAGACTCTGACGGACAATGTCCACAACCCACGGACGGCCAAAGATTTGACAATGTCACAAAACCTGATAAATCCCTCGCAGAGGTGGAAAAGTCTCGGACAGGACCTCCTGCTGTGCCCCCAAAACCTAAAAAACTACCTGCCAACATATTTTCGAAAATCCAAAATGAAGAATCCATGACGCCGGACCCTTTAAGAAGTGTCAGGCAAACCTCAAATCTTAAGGCGGTGAGACTGGAAGCTCTGTGGAAGCTTGGTCTTATGAAAGAAAACGAGCATGGAGCAGAAGCCCCTGTGGCTGCCCCAAAACCTGACCCTAGGAAGCCTGCAAGAAATCCCTCAGATCCAACAAGAAACCCATCTTTTTGTTCCTCTCAAGAGAAACAAGAACACAAGAACAGGCCTCTGACAAGTAGTGCAAGTGGTTATCACCCGTCCAAGGATGAACAACAGCCGGTTTTATTATTACACGTTCAATCTCGATCCGATGGCTTGGAGCGTTCTTTTAAACAAGACAGCAATAAAACCAAAGGAAACCGCCCAGAGCACAAATCCAGCACCAAGGAAATGAAAACCATAACTGAACCTCAGCCTTGGTCTGACACACCCTTGGACTCAGTGGGTTACACTACGATGGTGGTTCCTGGGATGGGATCTGATCGAAAAGATGCTCTCAAAAAACTTGGTCTGCTTAAGAGATGAGCCTTGCATCACGTTTGTAACTCAGTGGGTTTAATCGATACCATCGACATCAGAGTTTTAGCAAGACGTGGGAACTTTGAGAAAGCCGTGTAAAACATCAACGCAAAGAGTCGTAAAAGTAATAAGTTAAATTCTGTGAAATGTAAAAGTCATTAATTCAAGAAAACATTTTCTCAAGTTCACAAAATCCGTAAAAGTGCACCCTGCACATTTTAAACCCCTTCATTTATAACATGTTATTTGAATCAGAGACATTTTATATTATTTTATGTAGAACTGTAAGTGTGATAAAGCACAAAATAAGACAACAAAGGTGCATATAAGGGGATCGTGCTAATTGACAAGTATTGATTGTTCACGTTTCACATATGTGCCTGAAGAAGAGCTGTTCGGTCAGCTATTATTTGTTTTGGGGACTTTTTTTCCTAAGTATGATTTTGCAGGGGAATAATTACCTGTAAGATCAGTTGCACATACTTAATGACAAAAATGTGTTTTTCTTGTTTTTTTTATATGCTTTCACAGCTACACAGCCTGTCAGCATTCCGAATTGTTCAATTTTCAATTACTGTTCACAAAGTAATAAAACACATTTAAATATTTTAACATTTTGCATTTTCCATGAATGTTTCTGGAAATAAAGTTTTCAAAAAACCTTGAAATCCTTACGTTTATTCCAGCATTCAGGTATAACTGATCAGACCATATCCTTAAGGTAAAGTGAGAAGCAGCAGGTTACATTTTAGCTTTTGAAGCCTTCTTACTCTGAGCCGTTAACATGGTGACTGCTTGACCTGGTGATTTGATCGACTTGCACTGACCTGCAGAACCTTTGACCTGTACTTTTTTTTTCTGAAACTAGATAGCATCATTCTTTACTTTCATTAAAGAACATCAGTTGAACTACTCATGTTCCAAGCCGCCTTAGCTGATGGGAAAGCCTGGTCAGCCGTTCTACCATTATCCAATTATCTTGTGGACAACCCCCATGTGCTGCTGAAGATAATCCGTTTTCTCTGTTTTGTTGATAGCCCACACACGGAACTCCTCACGTTATCTCACTGGAATGACAGGACAGCCTGTGTAATAACACTGAAGTCGCCGTATATTTTCCAAAAGCGGTTTGGTATCGCTATGTTTTTACCTGAACAAAAGGAAAGGCATCAAATTTTGAAACTGACACACCTCGAGCTTCTCTGTATCTCAATACGGAAAGGCTACCTGCAGGAAGGACAAGTTTATCATCGTTAACAGTAGTGACAACATGCAAAATATGCACTCATTGGCCTCTTTATTAGGCACGCTTCCGTTCAAAGTTAACACAAACCGTGAATCAATCAAAACTATCCTAACATGTTGATGCATTTAGACAAACAGAGCATCAGAACGATACAGAAAGGATTAAAGTGGCTTAGAACATGGCAAGGTTGTTCAAGTCTTGAGTACTTTAGAAACCAATAAACTACTGGGGTCTTCACACGAAGCCCTCTCTTGGGTTTACAGTGGACAAGAACGTCTTCTTGATGCCATAGTTTTGAAGGAGAAAAGGCAAACTGGTAGGAAGCCAAAAGTAATTGAACAGCAATTCAAGTTTACTGAAAACTCCCACTGACTCCGCAACATGTCAAACCTGGAAGAAGATGTGTTTCTGCGGCAGACTAACCCATACATTTTTCTACAAACACACAAAAAAAAAAACAGATTACGAAACATTTGCTTCGGATATTCCAACAGAGCAGGGTTTCAACACAGATCCCTACATAAACATCGTTGTTGACTGTGCAAGTTCCTTTTTGAACACAGTGTTCCGATCTTCTGATGGCTAACATTAGCAGGATAACGTACCATCCGATACATCAGAGACGGGTTTCTTTGCCATCATAAGAAGTTCACTTAACTTCAGTCACTTACACAGCCACCGGATCTCAATCCAGCATTTGTGACATAGTGATTTCTTTTACTATAAATATGCAGCAGCATGATGCTATCATTGAAATGCAGAAGAAACTTCTCGAATCAAAATAGAATGGAAACAAATATTATTATTACCAAGAACAAAGACTAATGTATCTTAAATGTGCAAACATAAGAAAAGTAATCAGACACAAAAATGTTCTGGGGTCGTATATTTAGATACCCCTTGCAAGAATTGTCAGGCAGACAAAACCAATAAATGTTTGGATTTATTACCGGATATAAATTATTTCAGGTCATAAACAAATGATTGTGAGGTGAGGCTTCAGTTTGGAGTTCCAAAGTCCTTTTATGTCTCTTCACTGTTGATGTGAGACTTGCTTTTTCTGCGCTTCACTCTCCCGTTGGACGCGGCAGCTTCCAGAGACTCTAAGCGAAAGGGGCGAGGTAGGATGGGGTCTGATCTGGGAGGGGAGTTCATGTTGGAACCGTTCACAGAACGGTAGCCTGCCATGTTCAGAAGAACGGAGTGGATGAGAGGAAAAAACAAACAAAAGGCTGTAATAGTTAAGTCCTGCCTATATTCAAATTACAATGTATATTATGTGCAAGTTCAATGTAGAGGTAAAAATACTCGACAAAACTAAATATTCTAACAAAGCTGGCTCATTTTAAATAACACTGTAGCTAGTCAGAGCTTTTAAACAGCGAATAAATAAAACTAAGTAACACTGCGCTTGAAACAGCAGAGTTCTCCAGTCTGTTTAGGTGTCATAACTGTGGCTTGCAATGATGATCGGCTCACCACGTCCCTTAGCAGCATCTCCTCCCAGCAGCTGACTGGCTCTTTTCGACATAAAGTAGTCGGTGGCAATGTTCTCGCTATCTCTGCGATCCAGCATTTCCTTGTATTTGTCCTCCTTAGGATGCAAAGCAATATAATCAGACGTTTATGTTATGTGCTTTGAACTTACCATATTTGGTGTCATGGATGATCGTTAAAAATACACACACCATAGGCAACTCTGAATGATCAGAAGTAGAATCTCGGAGATTTGAAGGCTTTGGAGTCATTGCTTCAAAAAGGAAAATTAGCAGAAACAGAAATCTTTTTTTTAAAAAGGACCCAAAAAACTAATACATCTTTTTAAATGTTCACCACGCCAACATTTCATACGTCTAACCTGAAGGCAGGGCTGTTTTCTGCACTGTGACCTCTGGCAGCTTCCAGGTGGCACCATCCTCATCCCAAACAGATTCCTTCTTCACGCGGTCCAGGTTGCTGTAGTTGCAGTCGCGGCGCACCAGTGGCACCATACGCTCCAGCAGGCCGTGCAGCAACTGGCCCTCCCTCTCAAGCCGACGAATGCTCGCCAAATAATCGTTCCTCTCCAGCTCGAACTCTGCCTGCAGGTCTCGGATCTCCAGTTTGGCTGCTTTCAGCTATTACATAGACAAAACATTTAAATTGTTTCAAGCATCATTTCATTTTTCATGTTTTATAAAAACAAACTGAATGTCCAATCAGATCCAGGTTTCATTTGATGTAGGTATTACTCACGTTCTGGTCCTAAATCTACTGTCACCCACCTTACACTGAACTTTGGACAGTATCTGGCTTTTGGTTTGAACTTCTTCCTGGATTGAATTGTACACATTTAATAACACACTTTCACTCTCCTCGCTGTCCTCTGAAAGTGCCTGGATGAGCTGGGCCTTTCTCTGATCTGCAAACTTCTTCCTCTGTCGATGTCTCTGTTGTAACTCTTTGTTCCTGGCCTGCTCCCCTCCTATCACCTCCTGCTCCAGCTTCTGTAGCCTTGACAAACATAACAAGAGACGTTGCTATATGGCAAAAAATAGTTGAACTAACTAATCCTCTGCAAAAACACTTCATTCAATACAGCAACACCTGCATATTTATGAAGTGGAAAGGAAAAAGGATGGTTTCACGTGCTTTTAAACATTTTGGGTTTAGAGGTTGGATTAAATACTTTAAACAACCACTTTTCACTACGACTACAAGGCTTTTGAGGAATGTTTCTACCAGCGTTGCAAACATAGAGAGTAAAAGTTTCACTCAGTCATCTTTGCAAAGCAGCTCAAGCAGCTCAAACACAATCAAACGTGAACGAGAGTGCCTAAGAACAGCAGTTTTCTTGATTTAATGATTACATTTTTATGTTAGCTATCCCATTTCTACATTGTTTCAGGAGTTATGCCGTATTAGTTTTCCTCCCACAAACACCTTTTTTGAGTGCACGCCCAAGAGTTCAAGTTGGTTCTAATCAGAAGTTGTACTACACCATGTCTGCTCTTGTACTTCTCTTCTGGTTCTTTTAAGATCGGCTTTCTTTTTGCAATTAAAAAAGAAAATCCAGATGTTTCAAATGTTCCCTATCATGTCGTTAAACATATTATAAATTCATATTACACATGGGTGGAATTAGCAGCAATAATTTAGTAAATGAAGAACTTTTAACTGCACATAGTTGAAGAGGATATTTGGTTATAACGTGACTAAATATTAAAATGTTGAAGAACAATTTTGCAATAAACTCTGCATGTGGATAGACGTTGATTTGAAAATTATTCTAAAAAATATAGATATACAAAGCATGCAACCGTGGAAAGTAAACACCGTACAAACAACTAAAAATTGTAATCCACACATACCGTTCCAGAACACGTTTCTGGTCCAGAGCCTCGTTTGAGTTGATATCAGCCGAGTCTGTGGGATCATTTCCACTTGGATCTTTTTGGATGCTGACTTCAGCACAAGACACGTCCGGCTGCCTCAGCAACATGCCAACATGCAGAAAAGACACAGGATTCATTGTTTTGTTCCCACAACTCACTTTCAGAATGGTGATGTGTTCTGGATCATTTATGGTGCTGTTAGTACCTTTGTTGGTGAAGAAGTACAGAGGCTGATCTGATCAGTATTGGGTGTGAGCTCTCTCTCACCATATTGACCTATGAGGCTGGAGCTCACTGGGGGTAATCATAAATACAGCAACAGGACATAAGTTACTAAAGAGTGTCATCATTATGATTTGATTTAATTATCAGTAATGCTTTATGATTAAATAGAAATGCCCCTTTACCTTGCTTAGAGTCAGAGCACCCCCTACTGGCTTTGGCATTGTCCAAATTAGACAGCTTTGATTCATAGGAGCACTGCAGAGCAGTAATGTCTGCCTGCAGCTTTGCTTTGGACTCCTGCTCCGCATTGTACTCCGCCTGCAGCTTTGCCAGCTTTTCCTCGTACTCCTGTGGAGACGGCGGAATAAGAAACCATCAATCGACTTGTTCTTGTACAACAGATGCTTTAATGAACAACGATGTAGCCTATGTGGGAAAGCTTATTTGCCTCTTTAATCTTTTCCTTCATTGCTTCATAAGTGCTGGTCTGCAGCCTTGAAAGAGCAGCTGTGGGCTGAGCAGAGAGGAGAGCTGTAGAAAAATGAAAAGGAAAATCCAATAAAACCAAACCGCCTCAAATTTTCATCTGATTACTGTTTGTTATTTAAAGGTGTATAGTTACAAAAGGGTCAAGCTATCGGTTTGTGATCATAAACTAGAGCATTCTTGAATAAAACATTTATTTTAATTTAATTCATCTAAAAATGTTATGTCCCTTTAATTTCCATTTGAGGTAAATTAATTACTTTTGATTTGACCGATTGATTCATTCAGTCGGATTAGTTTATATCAAAGTTTCAATTAAATTCATTTAACATGATTTTAGGTTAAATTGTCATGTTCATACGGGCAGAAAAAAAAAAAACTTTTTAAAGGCAAAAATGCTACAAAATATGTTCCTTACATGAAAGGTCAGAGGTGCCAAGCTGGCCCGAGATGATGGCCCGCAAAGTCTTGATCTCCTCCTGATACTCTCGGAGCAGAGCATCCTTTGGGTCCTCATTGATTCGAGGTCTGTTCCGGATGCTCTTGGCCCGGTTTGCATAGCGCAGTGTGCTCAGGCTCTCCTCATAGCTGTTAGCAGCAGGCGAGAGGCAGGCAATCATCAGTGTCCGTGTGTGTCCTCCCAGAGAGTCCTGCAGCAGCCTCGTCAGCTTGGAGTCCCGGTAGGGAATGTGTTTGGAGCGGCCGTCCACCAGGGCAGAGATGACATTCCCCAGAGCCGAGAGGGAGAGATTGATCTTTGCGGCCTCACGGAGTCGCTCTCCAGTGGCGCCGGTTTTAGACTGACGCTCACTCCCTGCTAGGTCTACAAGGTTAAGTTTTCCTGCTCGCATATGGTCCTGGCCTGCTTCATCTATGTATTTGGTTAAAAAGAACAATCATTGAAGAGTAAAATCAGATCAAAACTCGCACAAATGAGGCAGTGCTTGGTGAAAGCCAGTGTACAGACGTGTGCATGTTTACCAGTGTTGCAGATCTCCAACTGAATGCTGAAGATGGAGTGGGACCGCGACGAGTCTTTGTTCATCAGTGTGCAAGCTACTGCCCGGTTCCTCCAGCCTTGCCCCATGATTTGTTCACATTCCCCAACACTGTGCACAGTGTGCATGGTGAGATCATGCACGTACACGCCGTGCTCTGGGTTCTCTTTAAGCTAGGCATTTAAAGAAAGATAAATAAATAATTAACATAGGCATAGTGCAGCTCTTTTACAGTTAAAATACCTTTCACTTAAGGGAATTGGAGGGCTTTTATGTTACTATGACAACATATCCAGTAAAAATCTAAGATGCACTTTATAAAATGGTTATCATTTGAGTCAAAACATTTGAATATCATCAAAAGTTTATGTTAGTACCTAAGGGAAAAATTAGAAACTCATATTCCATGGATTCAGTACCTACACAGTGATACATTACAAGCTTTTGTTTCTGTTAATTCTGATGATTACGGCTCACAACTAATCAGTTTTTATATCCAAAACAAAATGATAAATAAAATCTAATAAGAACATAAAGAATTTTTGGCCTACTGGAAAGTATCCATGTATATAATGTACTCTATGTGCCCTCAGTACTTGATCAGGGTTCTTTTAACATGTTTAAAATGTTGGTGATCGGCCTGTAGCTCTATCAAGTTTGCTTGGGAATCCCGTAAAGGCTCTGGAGATCCCTTTTGTTTCCAGATCCTTTTCAACCACATGTTTTCCTTCCACTGAACTTTGTAATAACATGCTTGCATGCAGCTCATTCTAAACTGCCAGCATCTAAAGCAAGTAGTTTTTTTTAGTTTTTTTTGCCCTACCCTGTTTGCGGATAGGGTCAAAGCTATCTTCCTTCTTTTAATTGATAATACAATATCAATTTATATCTGACACAAGTATATCAATACTGTATTTTAATACGTTAAAACAACAAAGACTGACCTCAAGTCTCCGTTTGGTGTCGCTTCCCAAAAGGTCTCTTATTTCTTCGTTGTAAATCTCCAGGTAGGAGGCCCTCACGAGGAACTTTGTGCTTTCAGCACACTATCATGCACATAAACGTGAACCACAGTTACTCTTTCTTAGCAACCCCAGCAAGGCAAGCCTGGGCAAAAACTAGAACTAGGTGTGCTACATACATGCCCGATGCCCCTGCAGAGAAGACTGGAACAACAAACTGCAACGAAAAGTTGCCCTCTAACTTACCTGTATGCTCTCAAAGATATGTTCAAAAGCTCGCGGTATTACGCCTTTCTGACACGCAGGCTCAGGCACCCCCTGCATGGTGAAAGACTTGCCACTTCCAGTTTGCCCATATGCAAAAACCGTGCCATTGTATCCGTCAGTAACACTCTGCACAAAGACATAAGATCAGATCATACCACAGCTGCGATCATGAGGTGAGGTGACTAACAGTATCAAGTGACATACATGTGATCTACATAAGGCTGTTATTCATTATTCATTTATATTCAGCTGCTTACTTCAATCAAAGGATAAGCAGTCTCGTTGTACAGCTGTTCAGTAGTCTGATTGATGTAGTAGGTCCCATCGAAGGTGAACTGTTTGGGCGGCTCGTCCTCCGCTCCGGGCTTTTCAATGAAGCACTGGCACCGGTGCACGTCCATGGACAGCACCGTCTTAGAGCCTGGAGCATTCTCCTTGTCATTCAGGGGCCTGCACCTGACCACCACCTTCACCGACTCTGACCCCATGGCTTCACATGCAGTTCACAGCCAGGGACAACCGTGTTAGAAAACAGTAACTGCTAGTCATAAGGTGAGAACCTTAGCTCTTAGGAATAACTACATATACGTCAGTCTGCTGTACACCACTTAACTATAACTAGTTCTATACCATCAACGTCCTTCTCGATGAAGAGCGTAGAAAAATAAAGATGACAGAAATGTTTATACACCAGCTGACCTGCCCTGCTTCTCCTTCCTCTTAGAAGTTTTCTAACGTTACCTAGCAACCTTAAAGGACAATTGTGAGTCAAAGCCGCCATCTTGGAGTGGAAGCAAAAGTTTATTCCAAGAAAAATATATATTATAACCATGAAAAGCATATTGATAGTTTTTTTGTTTTTTGATTACTTTTATAAATTGTTTATGAAAAAAAAAAAGAAGAGTTAAGTGAATAGAAATCCTGTCTCTGAGTTGTTTGGGGCCCTGAACGATAAGTGCACTGCAAAACTAAATAAATAAAAGAAGTCAAATTTTTTTTTTTTAAATTTGGGGGTCATTTACACCCAACCAATGAACCTAAAAAGCTGCGGCACATCAAAAATACTGAGAACAAAAACATAATATTTAATAATTTGGGGGGAAACTGCCACAAGGTTTTTAGCAGATGTGTTTGTTTTGTTTGTTTGTTTGTTTGTTGTTTGTTTTTTTATACAAATGTTCTTATCAAGCTACAGTAACACAGACCGCTACAGGAGATTGTTTCTTGCCAACCTCAGCGTCTATATAAAAAAATAATAATCTTTGAATAAACCATATAATGATAATTCAAGTTATATGTCATTTTGCTTTGGAATTCATTTTTTAAATTATTTTTTTTAAATTAACTCATCAATGAAAACATCTGTTACAGTTGTAATTAGGCTTTTTTTAAGCCTGCAAACAAAATGCTGGGTTAAATTAGAGTTCAATAGGGTAAAACACTTCATTTATGTTATTCAATTGGAGTCATTAATGATGGGACTTTTGTAGTGGATGTGGACTAAAAAGAGAACACATGATTTATTGTAAAAAAGTATATAAAACTAAATGCAACTGGTCACGTCAACGCCTCATCAGAAATGATGAATCAGAAATTGTCCTCCATAAACAATCCTCTGCTGAGAATTGTCGGTGTGTTAAGGAAAACTTTGTTACAGTAAACTATTTACAAATACAAATAGATTTACAACATGCATAAAACCTCCAAAGCATAATCCGTAGACAAGAAGAAAAAAAAACATCAGACAACCATGGTTTTAGTTACCTGGGGTGACATTTAGAATATTGAGGGGGAAAAAAATACAATTAAATTTAAGGAAAAACTTAAAACCCCTGTCTATAAATCCACACTTAAAACATTTTAAATCTAAAAAGCTTTAAACCCCAGGCAGATAAAAATACTTTAAAAAGTTATTTTACATAATAGCTGGAAACACTCAATATTATCTGTTTAAATAAAAAGTACCCTGATGAAATCTGGTGCATTGACGAGGATGCCAACTCATAATAGGAGCATAGTTTTAGATTAAGTGAAACATCCCTAATATACCAAGTGATTTCAATGCTAAAAAAAAAAAGTGCAAAAGAAAGAGTGTCTCTTATTTTGTGTCCTTTATGGTTGGCAGCTCACTTCTCTCGGGGTTTACACCCATCACCTTCACCGGATACTTTTAACTCTGGACTTGGGTGGGCTTCTGCATTCCCCTGCAGCTTGTTGTGTGTTGGCATTCTCCTCCCACTCGTAGCAGTGGTTCACCCGTGCACAGTTCAGTTGACAAGGCAGCTCATCCGGGGCCATGGAGTAGTATTCGATGAGCTCAGTGATGGAATTGAATTCTGCCTTGCATTTCTGCCAAAAACAAACAAAAACACATGGCAGTGCTGTTCTGTCGATTGTTTTTACAGCTTTCAACATGATTCGGCGTTAAACAAGTGTAGAAATCTGACGTGTGGTTTGTTAGGACAATTACCTCCAAGGTGAGCTTCCCTTTACCAGTGTTTCCTATAAGGTAGGTGATCAGGCCAGAGGGAGAGCGAACTATAAGGGAACCGCATTTAGGTTTTTTGGGATGTAGGCAGAGAAGGTATGATCCCAGAACATCATCTGCAAGGAGAGAGTAGCAGCTTTCACTGCAACACCAGAGAGAAAATCACAGACGCATTAACAACGTCGAGAATCCTGGTGAGGGGAAGACAGTTGAGGAGGATACACCCACGTTTCGAGACCTGCCCAACACCACACTGCCTGCGCCAATGCTTCTTCTGTTTCGGCCAAACTTGGGGCCCGGGATCTCCTCACTGGCACTCTGTCTTGACCCTTTTCTGTATTGCACATAAAAAGAAAATGTAGAAACAACTTTGGATTTCCCATGTTTTTACGGGTTGGGGTGAACCCTCCACATGCAGCGTTCGTGCAGAAAGGCAGTCGGCGTGAGTCCGTTCTCACCAGCAACATTTGCGAGCGTAAACCCAAGAGTGACAGGCTCTGAGGAATTTTTCAAACCCATGTGCAACTTAATAATCCACAACACACCATGACAGTGAGAACCAGCTCCGCCCGTAAACACCAGACAATTTTCTTTACCTAATCATTTCTTTGACTCTTGATAGCGCTCTGGGAACTCTTGGCCCACCTTGTGACGCGCTCAGTTGCTCCTGAACGCTGTGCTGTTTGAGTGGCGTGAAGGTGAAGGAGCGGTAGGCACCAGAACGCAGGCCTTTGGTGCGGATCACCTTCTGGCGCATCAGCAAGGAGGGAGATGAGGAAAAAACTTCATCGGGGCTGTCATGAAGGGCACTGGATGACTGCTTAGATTTCTAAAGAGAGAGAGCGTGTGGTTGCAGCTTTTTAGCATCTAAACCGGGATGTGGTCTGCTGTTTTCCCTTGAACGTTGCACATATCCAAGCCTTACTCAATTAAAAACACTTAACATTTAAGACAAAAATGACGCATGGATGGAAAGGCGTTGTTCCCAACCTTTGAGCTCAACAGCAATCCTCGAAAAGGGGCTCTTCTAAAGGAAACCAGGGCACTGACGCTAAGAGGGAAGCCGTGGTTCAGCAGCGAGGGTTTACGCTGAGGCAGTGACGCAGCAGAACTTTCTTGTGCCTCTTCTGGATGTTTTTCCAAATAACACAGTTGGAAACATCGGCAGAGCAGCAGGTTCAGGAACTGGGCCTGTAAGCGAGAGGGTACAGACAGAACTAGACAGTTTGAGGCTCCCACCTCCCAGGGGAGCATACTCTAGACATGAGTCCTTTTATTCGTGAATTTGTAACATGTGGTCTGATTTCGACGCGCTACTCGGTGGGATTTCTCAACTCTTTAAAGGAATCTGAAGGAGTGTGGAGAATATAGACTTCCTGAAAGCTATAAACAGGACTTTTGAGGGTTAACGCATGTGGTTTAATCTGGACTGTAATTTGTTGCGTCCGCAAACGTCAATGAAGGCAACAATAAACTAAAGATTTAGTAGTTGCAGTTTAGTTCCACCTGGTGTTTGGTTAAAAAAATAAACTGTAAATGGAAATGGAAAATATTCAATTTTAATTGGTTATTTATAGCTTTTTTGTGCTAATCGCAAATTAACAGTGGCCATTTTGCCTGGAGGGTAAATAAAGACATGCTACTACACTAATAAATTAGCAATTTACGTATTTTTTTGCTTAAAACTGATATAAAACATGTTTATTTATTTAAACTGCTTGAAATAAAAGTTCCCATAGAATAGAAGATTCCCTATTAAGTGATCCACCACATATAAACTGGTGTTTTAAAACACTACAGAATTATAGGGAAATATTTACACTGGTTGAAAAAGTTGAGTCAAATCATGGTGGATTGAAATGTTTGTAGGTTCACTGTTCAAACAACTTTTTTTTGTAGCTTTACGACAACTTTTGTCCATATTACCTAGTGTTGCTGCAATTTCTTGCCTTTAGTCTTAAGTTAAAAACAGGCAAGGGTCATAATTTGTTACCCAAAAAAACCAAAATAGCATTATCAGAGGTTTTTTTGTATCACTGTATGTCTTATTGGTCACTTAAGCTGACATCTCTGTTTAGTCCTATGCAAATGTTTTACCACAAAGTAGAGTGCCAGTAGAGTTCATCCTTGCAAACTTTGGTGGAAACAGCTTCCACAGCCAATCCTGAAAGCTTCCCATGTTGCCAGGCGATCATCTAGGCCATTTTGTCGTTTTGTCCAATCTTACTATACTGTTTCATTGGGATCAATCGTTTTCTTATGTATTTTACTCAAGTCATAAAAACATGTGTAGCAATGGTGTTTAAACCTATATACTTGGAATGGCATTTCAAACTTGAGTGTTCAAATGCCAAAGTTTTCAAAGTACAGTTGCGCGGTTTCTCAGTCACAGAATGCACACAGCAAATGTTCAACCTCAAAGTTGACTTATTATAGTGAGTGTAGAGATCTGTTACCGCTCTGGCATGTCTTGCTTTAAAGACATGGCAGTAAAGCTGGGCATCCGTGCTGCCTGGGTTATGGGAGACGAAGGCGAACTGGGCGTCAATCGGCCGGGCAGTGGACAGAGAGACTCTTCGCAGAGCATGAGCCATGAGGAGGGTCTTTGGACCAGAGAGATGTCAAAGAGTCAAAAAAACAGAAACAGAAACGCGTATTTGTTCTGAATCCCCATCCCAAAACGATGCATGATGGACCTAAGTGCAGTGAAATCAAGCCTAGAGTTATTATTGGAGAAAATAAATAAGATGGGACTCACCACTTCATCCTCGTCATACATTTTCACCCCTTTGAGGGAGAACTTCAGGGTCACCGGCCTGCTTCTCTTCCGAGCCTGGTTGACAACAAACCTCCGCATCACAGAGTTTGTCTCACCACCGTGACTCAAATCTGAGCAGGTGACTCACCTTTAAGTGCTTGAGCTGTGTGTGCAGCTGCCTTATCTGGTCATCCAAGCAGCAGTCTTCCACAGCAAACGAGCCAACATACTTTTTTTCCCAGAGAAGACACAAGTGTAAGGAAAGGTTGTCCTGAAAACATGCATGGAGGTGTTCTCATACCTCAGCTGATCGAGTCAGTGTGCCATCTTCTGTGGCTGCTGCCTCTCCCATGCTGTCCTGCAGCAACCAAAAGCTGAACTGGAATAAAAATCTCACAGAAAAAGAAAGAGAAACAAATGAGCATTAAAACTGGACTGATTTTTGTCCACTAAGTAGATGTGAGCAATATTTACAGTCAGTTTGAACCACTGCAGACTGTCTGTCTGCTTTGTTTTTGCTGAGCAAATCCTCCTCAAAATGAGCAGAAACCCATGAGAATAACAGGAATGTGGAAAGTGAACCCTTGAGCAATATCCGCCTCCGGTTGACGGTTGAAGTCTCGCGGCTCGATGGTCGCAAGAACCTTGATAATGTTAATAAAAACCCTTTAGAGATCCCAGAGGAGTCTACCTCCTGACCAGAGCTGGTGTTTTTGGCAGCTGGGGAGCGACAGACACGCCGAGGTCCGCCTCACTGTTACCTGCGGCTCAGGTGAGCAGGGGGCGGGGCTTCTTAAAGCGGGTTCCTACCCCAGTTAAGGAAGACGAGGCTTTAGAGTCCAACTCTGCTCTCCAAACATTCCTGCTTGTTGCTCAACACGAAACTCAGGAGAGGCTGCGAGGAAAACAACAATAATAATAATAATAATAATAAAAATAAATAAAAAATCTGGCTTTACAAAAACGTATTCTGGCCAAGCTAAGGAGAAACTACTAAACCATTAAAAGTAGCATATTGTTACAGCTTAAAAAAATACTTTAACTGTTGGGTTTGCCTAATTTGTAAGGAACAACAGCGCCCCCATGTGGCCAACCTCTGCTGCCTTATTAGTGTTGTAGTGATAGGACTGATGGATCATCAGCAATATTACAGTATCACCCACAAAGTGTGGGTGTGTTTTCTTAATGTCATGTCAGAAAATGTACACACTTCTTCACACACGTGGGTCTGTAATTATGACTTAAAGCTGATTAAAACCCAAAATGAAGCTTCTGGAAAAGTTAGAATATTAGAGAAAACATCTTCAACTTCTTAAGAAGACAAAACACTCCATTCCAAACATACATCTGTTAATACATTTAAAAAAAATCTGTATATGTACATACATATATATATATATATGTGTGTGTTCAATGTATTAAAGTCTTGCTAAAGATATGTTTTCATGGTAGATTAATGACATCTAAATCAAAGTGAAGACTTCTTTAAATAATTTGGTTGGGTCCAAAATGCAAGTAGAAAGTTTATATACGGTTATTTTATTTTTGTTTGGTTTCCCATTAAGCTAAAGAGAATTAGAGAAGTCCAAACACAGATCAGGATCTTGAACTATATTCAGTTCTTCCTCGCTCACTGAGGAAAGTGATAGTCATGTTTGGGAGGAGGTCAATAATTACTACTGAGAGATGGGGGAATAGGACAATAGGATCTTCGTGCATTAAATACTCGGCCAGTATCATTAGTTAGGACCTTTTGTACTTTAGGCCCTTTGTTGAGGAGGTCAATGACTACACACCAACTATATCTGAGAGACGGTAGGGCTTCATGTTTTGCTACAGACCAGCGTAAATTAATCTTACAATCAGTACATACTGAGAATGTTATAAGTTCCTTAATCTCTCTAAAATGATGCAAGCCATTATCACTTGGCCTCTTCCGCAAAATGATTACTTGAGAGACCTAAAGTAATGTTCTACTTATTCTTGAACAACCGTCATACACTGAAGTAATTCTTTTCAAATTGCCTAAATAAAAGATGCCAGCAGTTTTTCTCCTCCCATTGATAAAGTTACACCAAATATGGTTCCCAGGATATTTAGATCTGGCTGAAGATTCAGCTAAAACTATGGAAATGTATTAAAAGGTAACAACACTCAAGTCAATATGAATGTGAGCCAAGAATCTGGAGACATGCTCTGGGATTTTCCAGAGAAAAAGAAATCGGATCCATCCAGTTATAGAGCTACACAAAAAGAAAACACACTCTGAAACAGTCAATTTACAAATATAGCCATTTATTAATGACTTTGAAAAAAAAAAAAAAAAAAGAAAGAAAGCTTAACACAAGGAATACATGCATGCAGGGTATGTATGAGCTGGCATCCTCCATTTCTTACAACACAGATTTGGAACTAAATAACAGCCGTGAAGCTATTACAAACAAAGAAAAATCAATGCATATGCTTGATTATGCACACACAGACCTCTTCCTTTTGATTGTGACTTCAATACTAAGAATCTTCTTCCCAGTTAAACCATAAACAGTGCAGCTGCTTCTTAATAAAACCTTTCCAAAAGTATAAAGGTTCCAAATATAGGTGATTTGTTTTCTCATTTCAATCCTGTACGGGCCACACTGTACAGGATTGGAGTAATAAGACACTGAACAGTCCAAGTTTCTCAAATCTGACAGTCTAAGGTCATTAAAGCCAAAACAAAAAAACTGAAATCACGTTTCTTGGGATTAGGAATGTGAGCCACCAGCACCGAGTGGATGAACACAGAAAAACAGAAGTCAAGACATGGTTCTATTTACAGAAACGGTGAAGTTTGCTATAGCTTGCCGAAGCTGGTAGCTGTAATGGCGACACTGACCAAGCTGTTCTACACATGAGTAAAAAAAGTACTTCAACACACACTCGATGCACGGCTAACATAACTGTTAAAGATAATGTTCTTACTCTACGGTTAAAAAAAAAAAAAACTGAACAGAAAGCAACTTTAAAACTACCGCTCTCTGAAAGAGAGAAGAACCAAACAATGGTAAAAACAGAGAGCACTGAAACATAGCTGCAGACCGACACAAGCTCAGCGCAGCCTAGTTTCTGGAAGGCGCCCATGGGCTTCAGTATTTTCCTCTCTTGGACTTTCGAGCTGACCGTTTGGTGCTGTTCGCTTTCTTTTGGAGGTCAGCCTTCTCGGGGGTCGGTTCCGAGGCGGGCTTTTTTTTGGAGTCGCCTTTAGCAGCCTGCTTTTTGACCGCAGGCTTGGCGGGGGGCGACTCTTCGGCTTTGGATCGCCTCGATCCGCCTTTTGGCGCCTCCTTTACAGCTTTAGGTTCCTCCGGAGACGACTCCTCGGGTTTTGAGCGCCTGGACTCACTCTTTGTGGTGGCCTTTTCGACTTTGGGCTCCTCTGGGGACGACTCTCTGGATGGGGCCTTCCTGGGCCCTCTTTTATTTAGCTTTTTAACAGCTGGAGTCTTAGACTTCCTTGATGGAGCCCCTCTCTTCACAGGTGTCGCTTTAGGCGTCGGTAACGCCTCCTTCTTAGCCGGGCTCTTTCCCGATCTAACAGTTTTCTTGACAGGCGACCTCTTCGCAAGAGCCCGACCTTTGGCTCCACTCTTCGCCTTACTAACACTGCGAGGCTTCTTGGCTGGTGGAGGGCGCCGAGCCTTGGGTGGAGGCCTCTTATGAGATTGTCTGAAAGAAATGTCAAGAGTTCGATAGTACAACACTCAGAAACATGTAAAAGTTTACTAGGGAAAAAAAACAGTGTCAGTTTATACTCACCTCCTGGGAACTGGAGCTTCATCTTCTGATTCCTCTTCCTCAGATTCCTCCTCCTCCTCCTCTTCTTCATCTGAAGATTCTGTGAAGCGCTTTCGTTGGGCTGGCTTTTTGGGAGCGTCTTTAAACTTGTCTGGATACAGGGTGGTAGGACTATGAAAATAATAATACAAAAAATGTCAGTAGGTAAAAAACAAATCTCTCTCTGGGTAAATATGAACATATTTGACTAATCTTAAGTTAACCTTGGATAAAATGGAAAGGAGAGCTGATAAGTCCCTGTGAAACCGTGACCGGTGATCTGCTCCATCCAGCCCAACACTTTACACTTTGTCAGAGTCCTTCTCAAATTGGCCACTAAAGAAAACAAACAAACACAAAACATTAGATTTTGAGTTCCAAACAAACCTTGATACAAATTTATCTTGCACTGATGCATTAAGGAAAAGGAATCGGTCCTTAAAAAGAAGTAATTCCTATTTAAATGATGTTTTTTAAAGCAAAGTCAACAGAAAGTACAGCCAAGACCTGCAAGTGTGGGGAAACTGGAACCTACCCAACATGTTCTCCTTTATGTCTTTGTTGGAGTCTACCAGATATTTGCGCAGAGATGTAGTGCTGCAGGTTTTGGGCTCATTCATCGCCGTGATGGCAACCGTGATGGCGTCGTCCAGCGTGCTGCCTTTTAGCTGAGCCTCCTTGGCGGCGCGCTTCAGCTGAGACGAAAACAGAAATCCCCGAATCAGTTGTGCAGCAACAGCAGCAGCACACGGGACCGGTATAATAACTGGAAGGCAAACACAAAGAGACTTACCTGGAACGTTCCTCTTGCTCCTTTCCCTGTAATTTGCTCCAGGTGTCCTTTCTCTACAGCCCGCACCAGGCCTGCCTTTAGTAGATCAGGCCTGAAAAACAATCAAATCAAGGTTGTAAAGTGAGCTGATATCCCTAAAATGTACTAATCTTAAGTTTTCTTTTAGAAAAATGCTTGTTTCAGGAGAATTACACGAGTATAACCAAAGATTAGTTGCCGTGATCGTTGTGTTAAACAGCAGAAAAAGGTAGCGGCCTGAGGACCTGTTCTCAATGTTGAGGCTGGGGAAGTGCTGCTCCAGGTACTTCTTGATCAGATTGTAAGAGGCCTCTTTGGGCTCACAGAGTCGAGTGATGATAAGTGGAAGGGCGTCTCCCAGAGACTCCTGCTTCTGCGCGCTTGTCTAGAGACATCATTAGCAGACATAGATGTGAGGACAGGGATGCAGCTGGACAAAAATAAACCATTTCCTCACAGTAATTTGAGAACACTTTGAGGGGGCTAGCCTACGATTTTTATTATGTTTCTACACTTTAAAAGGGTTTTCAAGAGTCAGTAGCCAGCATTGATCAGTGCACATATTCCAGAGTTAAAGTCAGCTCATCAATACTACACGTGTGGGACTTTAGGAGCGTTGAGAGATTAGGAGTCACAACATTTCTTTTACTAGGGCAACAAAATTACTGCCACACAAACAATTTCTACATGATGGGAGTTTATTGAATGCTTCTGTAAACAATTTTAGTTTGCCTCCTAAGTACAGAACGATTGATAAGTACTTCCGGTAAAAATAAAAATGAGTGTTTGACCATAAATAGAGGCCGTCAAGCCTGAAGCGTTTGCCTTTACACCCACAACTTCAGACGACATCTGCAATCCAGAGACTAGATGTTGCAACTAGTTTAATTAGGGAGATCTTGTGTTACAAGATCTAGACTGTGCAGAAATAAAACTGTCACCAGTATCAATTAAACTTCAGCACACTTCATACAATGTTTTTTGTTAAGGACATTTCCTACTGAGGCATATCAGCTGCTGCCGTCTGTGGTCGTTTTCACCCTGAATCCGTTAAATGCAGAAAAATAAATCTGAAGGCCTTACTTGGGACAGAGTGTAGCTTTCAATCTCATCCAGCCAATTATCAGCATTTTTACACCAACTTTTCGTTTAGCCAGACAAACGCTAACACGAGGTAGAGGCGTCTCTACACTTACTCACCTTAGATGGGGGAGGCGCTTTTCCAATGGCAAACGTTCCTGAGAGGCCTTTACCCTTCAGCTGTAGGACAAGAAAAACAGGCAAGTATATTTATTTATAAGCCTCTCTCAGATTCCACAAGCTGGACTATAAGAGAATTAAGCATTACACTTGCACGAATTAGCAAAGAGAATACATACCTGAACAATTAAAAAAAAAGACTTGCTAATGTTACATGATAAAAACTAAGCTGACTTCCACCCATGCTGCGTTTTGGGAGTTGCTCAGGCTCCTTGATCCGCCGCAGCTGTGACATTTCACGATCCGATCCGGCTTCTGCAGCTTCCACCAGTCATCCCACATGGCGCCTGACCCCCGACCCCGCTCACAGGTGGTAAACCCATGGATCTCTTTTAGGAAGGTTCATCCCTGCTCCTCCTTTGCTTCTGTTGTTGCTCTCTTGTTGGTTTGCGGGGGTTCAAAAGCCTGTTGTCTTTTCCAGACACCCCCCC
>JAVLVB010001078.1:934058-949038 GCA_032876305.1 Orestias chungarensis | reverse complement strand
AAAAAAAAAAGAAAGAAAGAAAAAAAAAAGAAAGAAAGAAAGAAAAAAAGAAAGAACGAAAGAAAAAAAGAAAGAACGAAAGAAAAAAAGAAAGAAAAAAAGAAAGAAAGAAAAAAAAAGAAAGAAAAAAACAAATAAAGAAAAAAAGAAAGAAAGAGAAAGAAAAAAAGAAAGAACGAAAGAGAAAAAAAGAAAAAAAAGAAAGAAAAATAGAAAGAAAGAAAGAGAAAAAAAGAAAGAAAAAAAGAAAGAACGAAAGAGAAAAAAAGAAAGAACGAAAGAGAAAAAAAGAAAGAAAAAAGAAAGAAGGAAAAAAAGAAAAAGAAAGGAAAGAAAAAAAGAAAGAAGGAAAAAAAGAAAAAGAAAGAAGGAAAGAAAGAGAAAAAAAGAAAGAGAAAAAAAGAAAGAACGAAGGAAAGAAAAAAAGACAGAAAAAAAGAAAAAAAGAAAGAACGAAAGAGAAAAAAAGAAAGAAAAAAAGAAAGAACGAAAGAGAAAAAAAGAAAGAAAAAAGAAAGAAAGAGAAAAAAAGAAAAAGAAAGGAAAGCAAGAAAAAAAGAAAGAAAGAAAGAGAAAAAAAGAAAAAGGAAAGCAAGAAAAAAAAAGGAAAGAAAGAGAAAAAAAGAAAAAAAGAAAGAAAGAGAAAAAAGAAAGAAAGAAAAAAAGAAAGAGAAAAAGAAAAAAGAAAGAGAAAAAAAGAAAAAGAGAAAGAAAAAAAGAAAGAACGAAAGAGAAAAAAAGAAAGAAAAAAGAAAGAAAAATAGAAAGAAAGAAAGAGAAAAAAAGAGAAAAAGAAAGAACGAAAGAGAAAAAAGGAAAGAAAAAAAGAAAGAACGAAAGAGAAAAAAAGAAAGAAAAAAAGAAAGAAAGAGAAAAAAAGAAAAGAAAAAAGAAAGAAAGAAAAAAAGAAAGAACGAAGGAAAGAAAGAAAAAAAGAAAGATAAAAAAAGAAAAAAAGAAAGAAAAAGAAAGGAAAGAGAAAAAAAGAAAGAAAGTAAAAAAGAAAGAAAAAAAGAAAGAGAAAAAAAAGATTAAAAGAAAAGAAGAAAGAAAGAAAGAAAAAAAGAGAGAAGGAAAGAAGTCCTTTCCTTCTTTCTGCAACACAATAAATTTAATAAAATAGATTTAATAAAACTGTTTGGGTGGTGAAAGGAAATAATAAATGCATTTTCCTTACCAGCTTGGAGGTTTTATTTTGGCTTACTTTCAAGGTCTTTGAACGCATCTTAACCTTTAACTTTTGAGATGATTGAAGATCGTATCGATTTCATATATCAGGCTTTGACAATTCAGGATTACAACAGTGGTTTATTCTTTTCCTTCTAAAAGCTCAATCTTTATTTGTTCCCAGTTCCCACTGCATTGAAACGACAAATATATTTAAGGATGGTGTAATCATTTGTGTAAAACTACACACACAATATGGGTTTTTATCCTATTTATAGGAAACATTTAGAAAAATCTCATATTCATCAATCTTTTAGACATCAGTGATCGGTTTGTAGAGGTAAGACGTCTCAGAATAAAACCTAAACATCCTCCAACCCAGAAACACCCGTCAGCTTATTTATTTTTCAATTTTCCAAGGCTTCCCTTACATGAAGGCTGCTCCCTCCACCAGGTTCTGATTTTTCCACCATTAGCAGACCTCTTTAGTCAGATGTCTCCACCCCATGTCTTTTCTTTCTACCAATAGAACAGGTTTAAGTAGGAGGTTGCAAACAAGAACATTTTCGTAGTTCCTATGCTGTTTAAATAAGTGCTAATGAGCTGGTAATTGATATGATAGGGCTGTTTTAACCATATATTGCACAGTAAATAATCATTTTTGTATGCAAACTGAATGTAAATGTAAAAAATGTCTGCCATTGCTGTATCTTATTGACTCTCCTTGTTAACTCAAGTCGCGGTCCACTGCAGTCTAAATGATCACACACCCGGGTGTCATCAGAGGCAACCTCCAAAACAACAAGGACTCACAAGAACCAGAACGTTTTAAATACATTTTTTGTGTTTAATGTATTTACAAGCTTTACTCTGCTCTGTAGGTCAGACGTATTACAAGCATCTTGTTTCCGGCGACTCTGGCCATTTGCTTTTTGGATTCTGCGTGACTTGAGGAGTTCTGATATGCATCGCCTCCCAGATGCGCGTTTTCCCCTCTGGTGTTGTGTGTTCATTAAACGCAGAACAGAAAATTTCCCGGTAATGACAAGATGGCCTTTGACCGCCAGCAGAGTAATGAGTTCTTGCTTATTCACTCCTTTTTTCCATTTCTGCTTTCGTTTCAATCCTAAAATAAAGATGCTTTCCCTCCGTTATCGACGCCAGAGTGAAATCCAGGGTGGATAAGTTATCTCACAGGTATTTTGTTATTATAGGTAATTATATTGTTATTTCTGTTGTCGCGCTCCCGTTGTGAGCATCTGCAAATGTTAAATAATTTTTGTGTTTGCAGTCCTTAAAAAAATAATAAATTAAGGAGTCTTTAAGTCTCTTCTTAAAAAGTAACAAAAGAAGTAAGTTAAAATTTAAAAACAAAAATATTTTCTATGTATGATACAGTATTTAGTGCTTCCATCGTTGGAATCCAAAATGGAAGATGGCGGCGTGTTTCAGGACTGTACCGCAGGGCGAAAGGAAAAAAACAACAAGAAAAACAAAGTTCCAGCCGTAAACACGTCTCCCCGATTTGTTCTGCTCTCAAGGATGCTGTTCTGATACGCCGGGTCCCGGGAGTCGCCCTCGTCAATTATCCTCGGACTCCTCCTCCGCTTCCCGCAGCCAGGTGAAGAACGCTGTGACGGACCTGAGGGCCACGCCCTTACCGTCCTGCTCAGCAGGGTCCTTGCTCGACTCCCACTTGTAGAAGGCGTCCTCTGAGATGACGTCCTCGTCATACAGGCAGTCGAAGAACATCCGGAGAAGATCTGGAGGAGAGCAAAAACATGGCCGTCGCACCTCAATCGCATGAAATGCATGAAATCAGAAACCAAATCTAATTTTGACTATTTTGTTCTTCAGAATTGATGTAAAATCTTTTATTTCAAACCAAATCAAATTCATCAGGCAGGTTGGCTGTCGTCTTCTTTGCCTTTCATGGTCATAACACTGGAAAGGTTTTTTCATGTTCCTACAAGATATCTATTTTAAAGTTTTAAATTTAGATTATTACAATCAAATCTAAACATATGGTACGTCCAAATTACAATAATTTCCAGAGAATTCATTCTAAAGTACAAAATCTTTACCTAATTTTGGTTCATAATCTGAAAATTTTGACACACTTAATCAATCTGTGTAATAACGGGTGTTTTTATCTGTTCATTTCTCCATTAATATGAGTAAAAAGAGGATATCTGTTAGATAAAATTAAAAATGTGATAAACCCATATTTATCATAAATCAACTATATATTAGGACAGGAAATAAAGAAAATAAGGTTATAGTTTCTAAGTCTGTGTAGGAGCCGTAAAGATAGCAAAAGCTCTGATAACGTTTATCAGCACAGATCACTTCGTTATCTATTTTTTATTTTAAATCCATGGCAGTATTTGCTTTGTTTGAACACTTACTTGGAGGCTGCTCAAGGGAAACTATCAGCGCCTGAAGTGCATAAAGTGCTTGCAGCTGTCGCTCAGTGTCTGAGTTAAGGTACTTGAGTAATACAGGCAACCTCTTCTGGATGATGGCCGTGTCCACGCGGCAGTTAGGGTTCTCGTCTGTGGGTTAAAGGCAAGTGGCAGAGCTGGTTCATGCGGGCAGAGCATAAACACTACAATTAACAAAGAAGCGGCGCCTCCAGGCTGTGGAGTGCTTACCTTTCACCGCTGCTTTGCACACAGCGGTCATCAAAGCCCTCAGGAAGGGAGAAGAACTCGCCTGGGACTCGTCGAGGTTTGCCTGGGAAAAAACAACAAAAAATGAATAAATAAATCAGATGTGTTTTCCTGGGTGATGCCACTCTTAGAATATGAATTCATCATTACGCAGTCGGTGTAAAAAGCAATTAAAATCTCACTAGTCCCTTAAACATCAGCATGTCTAACAGCGAACTGTGGCCTCTCTTATGCCCAGCAAAGATCTAATGTGCAGTTCTTGTATTAACCAGCTAGCAAAATGTCTCCTACTTCACCTCGAATGTTAGAGTTGAGTGATGGGGAGCAGAATACAACTGCAACTAGATATTTAAACAACATATTGCTATTATCTAAAGTGCCATTCACACGCTTTATTAAAAGCAATTAACTGGGCTTTGCTAAGCTCTGATCACACTTTGCACTTAATCCCCATCTTACATCATTTGTTTTTCTGTCGTGAAAGAACTGTAGAAGAGTTTCACATAAATTGTTGTCATCTAGAGTAAAATAGAGACTAAAATAGCCGACCTGTGACATATCAAATAAGGTGAGAAATGTTAATGAAAGGCTGCACATGGTGGACGCTGCTGTGTGACAGCTGCTTCGTTTTCCTCTTTTTAGCTCACAACTCTTTCAAACAGAGTTTTGGCCCTTATAACTTGCTGCCCGTTCTTTGTTGAGACAGATTTCTCTGAAATATTGAGGTAGTGTAGTGTGTTCAGTATGCTTTGTGACAGGAGTTATAAAGTTTTTTTTTCCCTGTCAGGCTTGCACAGTGTGACATAATCAAGTAAAATGCGCACTTGCAATGTAAACTGAATTTCCATCTATACAATAAGGTTATATTGAATTGACTTGGATTATATATTTGGACTTGGTTCCTATGAAAATAAACTGAACTAAATGTCGGCCTCTGCTACCTTTTATCCACCCAATTATAAAATTGTCATACCTCCACCCAGTCAAAGATCTGCTCGTCACTGGCTAAGTCCTCCAGGAGGAGCTTCTCTAGCTGCCGACTGAGCTCCTCAGGAGACAACATGCTTTTCGTCTGCACCTCGTCAGGATTCGAACCTTCAGAATGAAGGAACTGGAGTTTCTGTTTGTCACAAAAGAAAAACAAAGTGTCCCAATAAGTATGGGGCAGATTCAAGAAAATCTGTGTAAAAAATGTAAACGTAAATCCGCCTGAACAAATGGTTAAACAGTTGTTGTTTTTTTTGGGTCAAAGCAAAGTCTTTTGTTAAGAACCTGCTGTGAGATGAAAGCCTGGACGTCCTCCTCTTCTGGTAGAAGGTCGGCCAAGTTCAGGGCAGATTCCCTCCACAATGACCCCACACTCCTATGGCTCTATAAAAACATAACATCCAATTTATATGACCAAGAAAATCATGTGGCTTTACTTCTGAAGTCTATTTAAAAAACAAATAAAAAAGAGTTTAATAAAATGACAGTAATACAATATACTAGCAGTCTGTAGTAAAATATTTTTGTAAATGTTACCAATGCAAGTTTATACAAGAAAATAACTTGATAGAAAATAATGGAGAAAACTGTTAACTATGTAGAAATGTATAATAAAGCTTCAACCAAAGCAAGAGCAGGCAGCATAGATGACCCGAGTAATGCTTACCATTTGTTTGCATAGTATGTGCAGTATTTCAGATATTAAGATTCCAGCTCTTCCAACAGGAAGCAAAGGTTTGCTTAATTCACTATGAACAAACGGAAAGGAGTTTTAAAAGTGCCTTAAAAACGTGGTTAACAGAGAAAGTAGGGACTCTTTTTCTGAATATGACAGATTTGATGGTGTTTAGCATTGCATGATCAGCAGAACTACGTAGTACCTGAAGAGCTCTCTCATAGAGAAGCATCTGTCCTTCAGCAAAGGGCTGAGCAGCTCGGCCAGGTACAGCCAAATGTGGGGAATGTCGATGGCCATGTCGTCGGCCAGCTCCAACGTGTCTGCAAACCTGAAAGAGCAATAAAGAGTTTAAAACTGTACTGAAATGGATGGAAACTCATTTTTCTGATAATATTTGAAGGTCTGAGGTTTGCTTTTTAATAAAAAAAAGTGCCAACGAGAAATTAAGTGCTGAAAGAAGAGAGATTTAAAGTTCGCCACAAGCCATGTTAGGGTTGAAGGAGGTGCCTTTGTAGAACTAGTCTAAAACTGAATCTTTTGGTCAGCATGCAAATTGTTACGCATGAGATGGTGGAGGTGAGTCAGACGATGGACATGCCTTGCATTAGCAGTGGTAGTGAATAGGGTTGCATCTTCATTTTACATTTATTCAGGTAAATATTGTTGAGAGGACATCAGGTGCAATCTACGCCCGTTTTCTTCTTTGCTTTCTTTCTAGTCTGAGTTTCTCACTCTGTCTGACTTTGACCATTTCTGGCAGCATTTCTTGGCATTAAAATATAACAACTTTAGGACTCTTTAAAAGGAAAATGCTTGCACTCCAAGCGGCCTTTCGTGATACAAACACTGTGCGCCGATACAGCAACGATGATATATTTGCAATATGCTCTGCAGCCCTGATGGTGAAGCAGGTTAGAGTTGATGTTGGAAGATGGATGAAGCTAAACAATAATTGGACCGAAACTTATTAAGATACTGACGGAAAGGCTTTAGACTTGGGTGGAAGTTTAACCTCAAGCCAAAGACTGATCCAAAATGTACAGCCAGGCTACATTTGATTAGGGGGTAGGGGGATTGTGTCTTATTTAATAATAACACATAAAAAAAGAAGAAAACTGCAATAAAAAGAGTCTTCCATTATATTTTTGATGAGTGCAAAATCTGAGGCTTTTTTTTTTTATCTGTCTGAATGATTTCAGTTTATATAGTTTATACTGTCACCTAGTACATGGATAAATGAATATATGAATACATGAAATGGCAACATTACTACTATAAAATGTTTTATTTACAGAAAAGGTTCTGTGCAAACATCTGAAAAAGGCTTTGCTGTCAAGCAACACACATGCGCCGGGTGGACTGACCCTGTGTATAACTGTGCTTTGGGCAGAGTTCCCTGCTGCACCAGCTGGAAGAGGAGTTGGCCCATGTGGTCCCGCGTGATCCGACTGCGCTCCAGGGTCGACTCCACGCCGACGCGCACAAAGATGTGCAACTGAGAGCCCAAGTCCAGCTCGTCCACACACTGCATAGCCTCCTGCGGAAGAAAACGCAGAGACAAGCTCATCGGGACATGCGTGACAGCTGGGAACCGAGCGGACTGCATTCACTGGAGCATGGCGTCTGACGTTGAAGTAAATCAACATTAAAAAGAAGAAGAAGAGGTTACAGTAACAAACCCTGCTGAGTCACTACATTTTTGATCAGGACCACAGTTTGGGAATCTTTAAAGGTAAACACGGCTCTGCAGGATGTTTTCCGACAAATCTGATAACTTTTTTTTTTGACATGTCACCTAATTCAAAGCTACCTTCAAATCGTTTATGTGCAGGAACTCGTCAATAATGGACTTTGACTTCCTTTCGATCTCCTCCTCCGACCGGGCAGGTTTTTCTGGCTTCTGAACCACAGCAGGCTCAGGTTTCACTGTAAAAAGAGCAACATTTAGATCAATGCTGGGTCTGCTGTGATACGATTCCTTACGCTGACTGTTCTGAACGTTTTGCTTGTGATACAGAAGATAAGACCCTTAGTGTTCTCACCGGGTTCCCGGACTTTGCCGCTCTCCGGCTCGGTTTTATCCTCCGTGACGCTCTGCCTCCGGGGTTCAGCTCCCTCCCGCTCCCGGTCTCTCCGTGGCTCCTCTGGGTTTTGGGTCTCCAGCAGCTCTTTGGAACTGCTGACCCTGACGAACGGGCCGGGCCGCGACGACGACGGGGCCGAGATTAGCGGTTTATCGCTGCGTTCTCTGACTGGGTTGTTCCGACTGCTAAGATGATGGACGAATAAACATGTCAACAAAATAGAGAAAAACCGTCCACTGCTGGATCAAGTTCCAGTCGGGTTCAGGTTCTACCTTCCCAGAGTTCTTCTGGAGTCGTAGTCGGGGTTCTGTGGAGGTGTGCTGGAGGGCTGAGGTAAAGTTGTGGACTGCAGTGCAGAGAAGCGGTTTAGGCCAGCGGTCCGGGATAGTTCTGATCGTGTTGGAAAACAGAGAAAACATGGATAAAGATGAATATATAAAAAAAGAAGCCTCTGTTACGAACTATCTATCACAACCCATTAATTAATGTTCTTCTGCAGATTTTATACAAATCTGATCAAATATAGATGTAGACATTAAGAACTTTCTTAGCTCCAGCTAATGTGAAAATGTAAAAGTAACCATTGAAACCTTAACCAGAGAATCTTATTTGAACTTAATCGTATTATTATATTAACTGATGATGCAACTTTGGTTCAATACTTTAAACGGACTTTTGTTTGTTCATGAGCTGCTGGAGTGCCTTACCCGAGTCGCTTGCTTTGGCTCCTCCACTGCTGCCCTTCACCCACGTAACTTGAGCCCGAGGGCCCAGCTGGATTTTCTCATCCATCTGAGGCTGCAAAAATGAGATTAGATATTTTAGGCTGAAACTAAATTTAACAAATCAAAAGATAAAACTATAATAAAAACATTCTGATCTATTACTTTAAGGTTAAGCTAACATCCCCAAGATAGATGCTCAAATCACATCTCACTGTTCATACGGTGCGATCCTAATGTTCAGCAGCTGCTAGTAAGTTAAATAATGATTTCATTTAATTTTAATTTTTTTTTTTTACCTAAGAGTTTAATCAATACCCAACATATCCAGCAGGGGGACAACTGAATGCATTACAGAGGCTTAGCCCCAATAATGTAGACCAGATGAGGCCTGGGAGCCTTTAAAGAGGCGTTACATTCGCTTTAAAGCCATTCAGTTGTTGGCGTGTAAACATGAAATGAAATTCTGCCAAAAGAAAAACATCCTGTCTTAATTGGCAGCACTTAGTGAAGGTGAGAAGTGTTGTGACATGAAAAACCAAACTACAGTTCATTACTGTATTTGACGCCACAATGCAGCAGAGCGTTGGCTATGTGCTGTTATTGAGCAGTTAATTTTCTTTACTTGAGAAGTTATTATTACTTAAATGCAGAAGAATTTCAGAAATTAAGCATATTAAATTATGAGATAATAGATACGTGGTATTTTCTAAAAATAAAAACATCAAAAACTGCCGTTTATTTAAAGCTTTCCATCTCACAGTTCTTTTTGCGATGATGAATCATCTGTTGTTGGAAATCTGAATGGTCTTAAAGCTCTGATGGAGAATTTCAAGGTCAGTGGGTCCCTCTGCACAAAAGTCTCTGACTCAGACAGGGTTTGTCTCACTGAAGCTTTATTTCTACATCCATAACTGCAGGTTCTCAGTCACCATCACCCGTCTGCTCTAGGACTCTAACTTATGTGTAAGGGTATGAGAAGAAAATGTTCGGCAGAATGTCAAAAACGTCTCGAATATGAAGACAATAAACAAATACGCATTGCAGACTCCAATAAAAATGACTGAGTATGAGGCGTAAAGATGATTCTGATGGCTCATGGCCAAATATAACAAACATCTCAGTAAACTGAGGTACAGCCCCTCGGCTGTTGAACCAGATCATAGGCCCAGAGTCACTCCGCATATGCTTCAATGATCCCTTCAGTCATTGGTTCACCACTATTCCCAATTTGGACCACTTTATACAAAACTGCCTCTCAGAATGGGGCCGTTGTTTCAAAAGAGGTCTGACCAATTCATCTAGCCAACACAAGTCAGTTACTATCTGATTTGTACAAAGTAAACAGGTGTGAGCCTGCTACTGGATAATTAATGCAAGACAGATTATCTTTCAGCTGCCCATGATAAACATATCTCCTACTGATGCGAATAGTAGATTTTCAGTATTAAACAATCATGTTGAAAGACAGAATGTCACAGTAAGTGTGTGACCTTTTCTTCGGTGTCAATTTATCTGGCCATGCTGTAGATATCCAAATAAAAAGAGGAAGAAAAAAAAAAGAGTTGCAATACTATAAAAAGCTATTTAGTTCTGTTTAGCCGTCATAATTATATGCCTGACTGATGAACATTTCTCTGAACGATCGTTGGTTAGATACTAAAGCGACATGTAGCAGTTTAGAATAATGTGTTGGTGTTAATTAGAAGTCTACTGCCTATCAAAGGTTCAATGTACATACAGCTGTAGGTTTGTGGAGTAAACAGATGCTTTAATATTAGCCGAAAAGACAAAAAATAGAAACACAACCCCTATCTGGTCCCCTCTGGCTTCATGGTGTGTCTCAGCTGTAGGGCTCACCTTGGAGATCTTTGGGATCTTGTTGGGGTCGATGGTCCTGCTGTTCTTCGTCATGGGGACTGTGTTCCAGGTCTCCTCTTTCCGTGATTCCCTCTGCTCTCGTGGATCTACGTCACATAACAGATGATCACAAACGGGAAGAAGAGGAAAAAAAAAAGCAATCATCTTAAAAGGAGTTAAATGATTGAACATTTTCCACGGTCCTAACTGATGGGGAGACATTTTCCACACTTTCTGTCACAAATGATGAAATATTGCAAGTGAGGTGACAGATGGGAGGGAGTGGGAGGGCTTCTTGTCCGCTACTGGGCACAATGGGATCTCTGCAGGCCGTACGGAGTGGAGCCTGGGTTCTTGCAGGGTCCCCGAGTCACTGTAGTCGTGCCCGATGTGTGACAGATCTTTAACGAGGATTCCACCCACAGGACTCACCTGGCCGCCTCTTGCTTTCCTTGGAGAGCAGCTGCTGGTGCACCTTTCGCTGCTCCTCCTGCTCTTCGATCTTGGCCTCCTTGTGGATCTGCTCAATGGTTTTTGGGCCCTGGTCCGCTCGCCGAGACACCCAGTTGTGCTGTGGAGAAGTTGGAACATTTGGCTTCAAAACCAGATAATCAGCAGCTCATAATCAAAGATCTCTATTAAAACCTGTTCAATGGCCACAAGAGGAAATATTGATTTATTTGTATTTAAATCATTCAATTATTGATTATCCATGAATCAATTTAAAAGGCATGTTTGAGTAAAACTGTATCTTTTGGTCTTTGGATTTTCTTTTAGGGACAAAAACGATTAAATTAAATGACAAATTCTCTTCAGATTCAACAAATCGGCCTCCATCAGGTCTTAAGTAATAAAGACTACTGTCAGCATCTTAAGCAACTGTTTAAAGAAACTTGCATAAGAGCTACAACATTTATTTTCCCTTTGGGATTAAAATAAAGCATTTTTGAAGCGTTGGTCATTTTAATCATTAAGAAGGCTAATTAAAATTTTCACAATTTAATTCTGGCTGATTAAGTTATCTGTTCTGATTATTCTAAATTAATTTGAATATTTCTTTTGCGTTTATTTGCAAAATATTTAGCATGAATGAATCCCTAAATTAGCTCTTTGAAGACATGAACCGAAGAGTTGGAGAGTTCTTTTCAAGATAAAAGGGGATATTATATAATTTCCAAACACCAGCGTCATTTTATAGCGGAATCTAAGTTACACTGCTACGAAAATGCAGTGTACTTTGAACCCTTGCTATAATGCTGTTCATATTTCACAGCTTTGCTGCTTCACGTATTGTTTTGTGCTGTTCCCCCCACCCCCCCACAATTCATTGTGTTCTTCGTCGTCCTTGTCTAAATAGAGCGGAGTCAGGACGCAGCGAAACAGTCAGAGGAGCAGGGAAATACGCACAAGTCACAATTTGTCCAACTTTGCTTCGTATTGATGGTTAAACTATAATTTTAAAGAAGAAATGTAAAGTGTAAGAAAACGTTTACACTTTTATTCCTTAAAACAAGCTTTGGTTTCGGTGGATTTCATCCTTTAGAGTATTTTATTGCTTAACAATTATAAAAAATAAAGGTTACTACTTCGTGGGGCAGTCTGAGGGGCGGGGGGTCGTCTGAGGACTCAAGCTCCAATGAACAGTTACGAGCAAAATAAGCGCAGCCTTTTGTTTAAATAGGTGCAGGAGCAAACATATAGGCACCCCTGAATGGCTGCCATGAGAAATTCTAAGATTACTGAAATAAGCATGAATGAGTCAAAGAACACTTTGACTGTATTTTGGATGAGAGAATTACATTATTAAAAAATAAAACAAGGCAAAAAAAATTGGTTTTGCATAATAATCACATCGTTACCTCTAATTGTTCTGCTAAATAGTGTTTATATATGAACAATGCAAACAGTTTTGATTTATGAGAATCAGTAATGCTACTTCACTCGGTAAGAGCTCAATGATTAATGGTCAGGAAGGTGTTTATAGTAGCTGGGCATGTGCAGCATGTGGTTATACAGAGATGACTAACGAAGTCTAAACCAAACCAACCACAATAACACGAGAACACGGCACATAAAAAAAAGAAAACATTTAAATAGATTTGAGCTGGTATGAGCAAACGTTGTCACTGTGCCTCCAGATCTTAGTCTAGTACATGAGTGGGAGATCATTAGCCAATATAACTGTGCCAGCTTTTTCAAAAAAACGGGGAAAAAAGTTGAAATTTGACACTAAGGTTGATGGTAAAACAAAATACAGCACAACAGCCAAGATGACAGTCCAGTAAGTCAGCGGGAGAAAAAAAAAAACTGAAACAATGAAACAAACCTCTGTGGGAAACCGAGCACCGTCGAGCATGTGTTAATCATCGGTGAGACTAAAAAACACGTGTCACATTTGCACACTTACCAATCTTAGGTCTATAATATCCTGAAGCATAAACCGTATCCTAGATGATGTCTTCCGCTCCTTGACGATTTTTTCCATTTGGTTAAAATATTGATCCATGCGAGGCTGTGGAGGAACACACAAGTGTTAGGATGGTTTGAAATAAGCTTCTGTTTGATTAGGAGGATTATGGCATCAAATAATATCCTCCATTAATGTCCCGATCTAAACCCAGGCATTCGATCTGTGAACCCACCATAAGATTTCTGGACAATCAGTATTGTATGTAAAAAAATAATTTCCCTCAAGCACTGAAATCAGTATTTTTGTGTCCAGGGGATCCAAAAAATGATTTACAATTCTTTTAGTTTATTTAAAAAAAATTTTTTTTTAACAGAGCCTTTTTCCTGCTGAGAATACCCGTCTTTGTTTTACTCATCACAATAATGATCACAGAAAGAAGCTGCTCCAGCTTCCTGTCAGCCTGCATCACATGACCTGCTGCACTCAGATATTCACCCAGCTTAGTGGGGGAGAGAGAACCCGTTGTGACAAGGTTGTACAATGTTCACAACAAAAAGTTATAGGAATTATTTGTTCTTTCTGTTTAGTCTGAATTATTAGCGATATTTAGAATGTCTCTGGTGGCTAAAAGAACGCCTGAAATGTCTTTTCCCTACGACAGAGAACTCACTTTTAGGTCCAACATTGGAACTGCAATTAAAACTGATGACAAATCAAGCCAATACAGTCTACTTGTTTTAGAATAAGCTAATTCTAAATGAAAAGCTACAGAGACACACATGAATCAGTGTGTATTTTTTCACGCTATGCCCAACAGAGATGCCAGGCGTTTTGGATCCTGAATGAGAACTTGAGTTGTTTTTTTTCCTGTTGCTTTTGCACATTTTCCCTGCAATCAAGTCTGTCCAACTGTACCTTCATATTCTTGACAGTCGACAGACTGACAGCGAAACGGTATATTTATTGAAATGTCCGGCGCGTTTTATGGTTGGTAGGTTGTAGGATCAATTCCAGCTGCTCCCTTTCACATGTCATTTGCCCCTAGGCAAGGCACTTAACCCTACGTTGTCTACTAATATATCAGTGTATAAATGCATCCTCATTTGTGAGAGAAAATGGGTGAATGTGTCTTTTATGTAAAGCACTTTGAGCAGTCAGTATGATTAGGAGAGCTCTATACAAGTCCAGTCCCTTTAGCATGCTCACGCAGCTTACCTTGGCCTTCTCAAAGTCGAGGTCCTTCCCAATGGTGGTAAGCAGCCTGCACAGGCACTCTAAAGATTCCTGGTCGTGGTTCTTCAGCAGCTTCACCACACAGTCGTGCATGATGGCTTCAGTCAGCATCTTCAGCTTGAAGAGCTCGCCGATGAACTTGATGTTGCCGATGGAACGCCGCCTGGCCTTGTCCTTGGCTTCCTCCAGCTCTGCCTGGAGCCGGTCACGCTCCGTCGCCTGACACCAAACAAAAAAGGACACGTCAAACATCTGTTCCAGTAGTTGGAACCAGAAGAGAAAATGCAGCGGAGACTTGATACCAATGCAGCAGAGTCCAGCTCTTTCTGCTTCCTCTCAAACACCACGTCGTCTGCCTTGTCTTTCTCAAACTCCTTCTGGCAACGATTTAGCAGCAGTTTGCGAAAATTTACAGTGGAGTTGGGCTTGTCTGTCATCTGCACTTTGAGCTGTATGGACACAATAGATAAAAGTCAGATAAATAAAATAATCTGACTTGGTGTGGCAGATACAGAGTGAAAAAAAAAGTTTTATAAATGTAAATCTACGAAAGGTTTGTTTGCCCTGCAACCGTTTAGATTGCCATAAGAGTTGCTCACCGTAGCGAGGCACCGACACATTTGTCCGTAAGCCACAGAAAAGCTTGGCTCATCTATGGCCTTCTCAAAAACCAGGTCGATGACCCCTTTGAGTCGCTCCTCTGTGTCGATGGTCAGATCGGTGACCTGCTTCATCAGCTGGTTGAACTTCTGTGGCGTCAGCTTGTTCAGGATGCTTCGTACCTTCCTGAAGAGCTCCTGGAGCAAAAGGGAAACAAAAATAGCAAAAAGTTAATATTGAATCTAAATATTCACGCAACTTCCTTTTGGGCATTTCCTTCGTTGTATATGTGTGTTGTTTCGTTCCCTGCCTGTGTTTGCTGCGTATCTGGATCCTCAGCCGGGCCCTCTCTTTTCAGGCCGGGCTTCCAGGCGTTCTCTGATTTCTTCAGCTGCACATTGTCGCTGACAGGCATGTGGACGATCTTCCTGGGTAGAGGCCGTCGTGTGCCCATGCTCATCAGCTGTAGGTGCAGTAAACACACAGGATTGGTTTATCTTGCGGTTTGTTAGTTGATACAAGAGAAATACAAAGATAATTGGAAAGAAAAGTCACAATGCACATTT
>JAVLVB010001078.1:871793-933958 GCA_032876305.1 Orestias chungarensis | reverse complement strand
AAAGCAGGTGTGAAATCAGGTCCCCTGGAAATCACCCTGGAGTCCACCACCCGAGACTGCAACTTGTTCTGATTCATCTGCATGACAAAAAGCATATACACCGTCAAACATGTGCGCAGATTTAGGGATGAACAGCAGGGGGTGCAGTGAGCCTCCTCCAAATCTGGCAACGGCACAGAAGAGCTCAGCATGCTGAGGGCACTGTATAAATTCTTCCACAGCGTTTGTTAAAAGATGACCCGCTATTAAAGATAGGCAGATCAGAGCGTCATTGTTCGATTTATGATTATCGTTTCCTAATCTGATATTAAAATATGCTTCACATGTTACGAGAGAGAATCGGTACTTGGAACCAGATGTGGTAGAAGAGAAAAAAAAACAAAAAACAGGAGCATGTGAGACAGTTTTGGGGGAGGAGGGAAGGGAAAAACAAAACAAAAACATCAGTCATTGTTGTTCGGGTGCCCTTGACTTCTTCTTAAAGCTTTTCCAGAGAAATTTGGCTCTTTCTCTACGAGTAAAAAAACAAACAACGAAAGTTTGGGATGGCACCAATCAACTGTTCACCGTTCTGTTGGAAGAAAGGGGGGGAGGGGCATGTAATCCTAACACTGCCAAGGGTGACATAATAGCAATGCGAATTTAATCAAAACAGCATTTCAGCTGTTCTGGCCACACGCTCCCACCCGTACATAGACCCGTACATGAGCAGCCGACCAAAGCGCTTCAACTCTGATCAAAACGTTCTGACAAACTAAAACCACGTCCATGTTGAGAGCTAACAGAGAAAGAAACTCGATTAACTTAGTAGATTACCCAAAGTGGAACCAGCACCGCGGATTATGATGATGACTACTGTGTTTATTACTTGATCTTTAGACACATTTATAATCAACACTTATGACTAAGTGATCTTTTCTCCATCTAGTCAGCTAATTCACCTTTATATGTCACTTCACTGAACCATCCATGCTGCTACAGCAAATTTGCACTCCGGATTTTCATGCTGCTTTGTCCGACTTCCTAAATTTTGTACTTACCAATCTATTATTTTATTATATTATTCTTATTTTTAACTATTTTACAATTGCTCTCAGGGTGTAAACTGGACCGTTGGATTACAATTTTGTCCCACCTCATGTACCACATGTGATATGATGATAATAAAGAATCCTTGAATAATTCATATTAACTAACAATTATTTTTGACGTACATTTAAACGGATGAACCACGTTTCATTAAAAAAGAGCTGACTAATGTATTATTCGTGTGGCCGACAGCTAAGAATTACTTACATGAGGTCCAGTTTCAATAATAATTTCTCACAGATATTCACTATTACGTAGCAAAGAGCGTCTGACAAAATTCACGCAGAGAGACGAGGCGGACATCTCGGCTCATGTCGCACCGATCACACATCAAGCTGCAGGAAGTTTTTGACTGAATAATAATAGTAAAAAAACAACAACAACATAATTTGAGGATCTTTCACCAATGTACGACCAAAATACCCTCATAAGCAGCTGAAACTAATGAAGTATCAACCGATCTACAAATTGGTATGAATAAATTAGGATATCACCAATAGATGTATTTATTTCAGTAATTTAATAACAAAACAAATAAAAATATATATTGTTGTATAGACAAATCACACAGATTGACAAATTTTAAGCATGTTTTTTCATTACTTTTCTGGCTTACAGTTTATGCAAATGCAAAAATTAAGCTCCTAAGAAATTGATAGTAATGATAAAAAAACAATTAAACATTTTGTTCTTAAGATTTGTTATGGTTCAAGAGATATATATATATATATATATATATATATATATATATATATATATATATATATATATATATATATATATATATATATATATATATATATATATATATATATATATATATATATATATATAAGCGACAGTAATCTGACAGAAAAGATGGTGGAGCAAGGACGGGAAGAGATGGAGTAAATGGCCTCAGACCATGAATTCAACCCAGAGCTGCTGTGTTGAAGAATTTGGTGTCTGCACCCACTTTAGCAACTACTACAAGAGTATCAAGACAAAAGAAAGTGTTTTTTTTAACTTTCAAGCCAGTTTAAAAGGCTAGTGCTGGCATTAACGTACCTTGTCCAGCACCACGTCGCTGATTGGTGGGAGGCCCTCAGGTTTCTGTACGCACTGAGACATGAACTGGAAGCCCAACAGGAAGTCTCTGCCATATTGCCGCTTGCCAGTCAGATCAGCGAGGTCTGGAAACCCAAACAGGATGAAAAGGAGAGAAAAAAGCCCACATTAAAGTCAGATAATGTCTTTTCTGAAGACTGTAACCTGGACAACTTACCCTCCACATCCTGAGGGGCTCCCGTGCAGTTCTCCTTCTCTCCAGGGGTGGCGCCGCTGTCGCTGCTCTCCGTCTCCGACGTGTGACCCGCTCCGTTCCTCAAAGGCTCCGACTCCGCATCGCCGTTTTCCTCGGAAGCGGTGGACTGTCCGTCAGCTTGGGAGCTGCTGGTGGGAACAGGTGCGGGAGCAGCAGCAGAGGGGAAGACCGCCGGCAGGGGAGCGGGACTGCAGCTAAGAGGAGCCGACTGAAGGGTCTGGTCACCAGCAGGCAAGTCGGGAACGCTGGGGTGCTCCTGCGTGGACAGCAGATTCATTTCTCAGGTGCATGTTTTCTCTCATAAGGAAACACATTTTTTCTGCAGTTCCCTTTGCATCCTTTTAGAGTGTAAAGTGCGAAAAAAACGTACCGGTAACGTGAAATCTCGTAGACCGTTTCACCAGAATGCTAAATGAATCACTTTTAACAAGACTTTCTGCACAATACCAAACCCATTAAAGTGAAGTCGCCACAGCAGAAACAGCTGTAGGGCTCATTTTGCAGGCAATTTTGATGTTTGAAAACTAATTAGTCAGAGTTATTTATTAATTCAAAACTGATAAGACAATAAATAACAAACCACTGACTAAAAATCCATGTTCTTTACAGAAAACCTAAAGCAAGCATGACTTCGGTTCTGGTACGCAGTCACACTGAGGAAGATAAGCTCTCCTCTACTATTATGAATTTTCTAACATCTAAAGAAAATCAGCCTCAAAATGAGTCGAGATTGTCTCCATACGCGTCTTCACGCATCATCATTTGTATCGTTTATCCAAAACTCTGAAACACAAACAGTGAAGCAGGTGAGATGCGTTTCTGGTTGCTAGCGTTTTTAAATAAACCCTTTTATAAACCCTCTTGGAAACCCAAGATAAGTCGTTTTCAAGCCATTTTGTTTTTGGCCCGTCTTTGATGTGGCAACTCTCCCCTAGAAACAAACCTTTGAGCAACTTCGATAAAAAAAGAAAAAAAAAAAAAGCAAACAGGTTAAAGATGGCTGATAATGCCTCGATGTTTGTTTTGGGGAACAACAACAGCCGAAAGTTGTTACTGTCCGTCTTCCTTTCCACACATGTGGAAATATTTACCCACCGTTCTCTCTTACCCACTCTGTCGCACTACTTTGGCACTTTGCATTCCTCTAAGAAAACCATATAAGAACAAATACATTTATAAATTTAGGAGCTTCTTTTTTTCTTTCTCAAAGCAAACAGACCTCATCGTCCTTTTGAGGTGCATCTTCAGCAAAGATCACTTCATTTGGTTTTCTCCAGGTCTTTGGTGTAGCAGAAGAAGCCTGATTCACTGCAAGGAAACACAAATGTCATATTACACAATTGCTTAGACAAAAAACCCGATTTTTTTTGTTTTTGCCTGTTTGGCGAGCAGCAAGTATTTCAGGTGAAAGGTATGTCAACATCAGGAAAAAGATAAACCAAGTTAATACAAAGTATTAAACATTCTGGTTTTTGGACGGTTGGTCAAGCATAGGTGCAAACAATCAATTAAAATAAACAAAAGCCTTGGATTTTTTGTAATTTAAATAAGGAATTTTTGTCACTTTTCTTCTCAGAATTGATTTAATTAAGCACATTTGTAGGCTTTTCAACCATGAGTCGCCTGCTTCAGGACAAACCACAACATCTTAATGGATTTAAGCCAAGACTTGTTCATGATAGAAGACTTGCTGGAGTTTTCTGTTGCATATAAGAACTTCGGCAATGAGACATTCTACATTACAGTTAAATTGATGGTTTTACCAATGACATGAGGTTGTCCCTGTCCTGATTCAGGACCAAAGCATCATACTATAACCACCATGCTTGACTGTTGGTATAACATGTCTTTTTCTGAAATGCTGCGTTAGCTTCACGTCTGAGCTAAAAAGGTCACCTTTAGGCTCATCAAACAACATTTTCTTTATGGGGATAATCAATATGTTTTAGGTGAATGTTAGAAGGGGCTGTACATCGATTTTAGTACCAAAGAACTTTCCCATAAAAGCCTTTTTGACCAAATATACTTTTTACCTTTGAATCATGAAGCCTGATCTGCACAAAATGAAAGTGAGGCAGTGGGTTCCCCAGTGACCTCGTGCATGTGTCACTGATGAACTCTTATACTAATTTTGTAGGCTGGCCCCTCCTGGGAAGGTTCACCACTGTTCCATATTTTACACATTTGTGGATAATTGGCTCTCAGTGTGCTTAGCTGCAGTCCCAAAAGCCTAAGAAATATCTCTGTAAATCATTCCAGACAGATGGAGAACATCCTTTCTGATATCTACTGACAGGTGTCATCTGTTACTGAATTTCTATAGTTTAGGGCCATAATGTGTTGCTTTTGAAATATTGTAGACTAATTCATGTTAACAGAGTATGGGAAGTTTTACTTGTTAAAAAATATTTAATGTTGTGAAACATTTATAGTAAGTGTGACAAAAAGAAAGATTCTGCTATTTCCCAGCACTATATTTTTTAATGTTTCTAATTTAGATAAAGAAAAATCATTATGGTTAAATAACAAACATGTAAAGTAAAACCCATTACCTGTAGTTGGGCTCCTCCTGGTCAGCGCTTCTTGCTGGGACTCTATTTTGCCGTCAGTAATGCCACCTTGCACCTCCATCCCTGCTCTGGAGAGGAGCTCCTTTACTTCTAGGGTGTTGCTTGGCTCGTCTGCCTCTGCTGTGGCCTGCACAAGAGGCGGAAGGCCAGGGGGGAGCATAACTGGCAGGGCTGGGATGGGGCCCGAGGTAAGGGTAACAGGCACCACGGCAACGGGCGACAGCGCAGCAGCAATCGGCACCTCTGGCCTCACGTCCGAGGGCGCGGTTTCAGAGGATGAGACGTCTCTGTAAGCAGGAGCAGAAGCTGGCGGGTGCACTGCGGCTTGGGGAACGAGAGATGGCTCGTGGCCCATGACGTCGAGCTCGTTGCCAGAGTCGGCGAGGCCATTCAAAGCCTTGGGAGCATCAGATGGAGAGTCATCGAAAGTTTGTGGCATGTCTGGAAGAGTTTTGTCCATGTTGGGCATGTGAGGTGCTACCATGGATGACTGGCTGTCTCCACCAGAGGGGGCGTCTAAAGCGGCGGACTCCCCCGCTGAGGGGCCGGCGTTGGCTGCTGCAGGCGGCAGAGCGACGGCGGCAGTCAGTGAGGCATGGAAGGCAAGCTCTGGCTCAACAGAGGCAGCGGCCTCACAAACAGAAACATTGGCCTCCAGTCTCTCTAAGGAAGCTTCATGCTGCAGGAGCACAGGAGAGGAAGACTTCTGGACGATTGGCTCCTGTTTTGGCATATCGACTGCAAAGGTTAAAAAGAGACAAAGAAGACTTTGTGAAAGGAAGTCCAGGGAATACAAGACTAATGCTGAATGACATTTGTTTACTACAAATAAACCTTAAAGTAGCAAAAAGGACCTTTAAAATCTGTTCTCTAGTGAAGGTGCAAGATTCCAGGTGTTGAAACAAAAGGAAATATGAAGTATATGTCCTGATGTTTACTGTTATCGTTTTTGTGACATTTCATTTTTTTCAACAAGAATCTAAAGATTAATTCAACTTTTCGAAGCGTAGGATTTAATAATCATACAGAAAAAGATTACTTTTGGGCATACCTGGGCCTGGTTTACTGTCTGAGGGCCCAGTTGTTAGCGCCTGCTGTTGCATCTGCTGCAGCTCAAATGTAAGGACAGCCGGATGGGCCTGTTGCTGCTGCGGGGGCGGGGGCAGCGACTGCTCTGGAGTCTGGCTGCTGCTCGGGTGCTGCGATTTGAGGCAGAAAAAGAGAGGATGAAGAGGCTGCGTCCACAAAATATAACCAGAAATAAGAGGCAAACAAATAAACAGACCAACAAACGGTAACAATCCTTAAAAAAAAGGAGTCAGATTAGTGTTGCAAGAAGACACCAGAGAATATGATAGGTGTGGATTTTTGTGGGAGGATTGGCAACAGACAAATGAAGGACAGAAAACAGGAAAAACGCGCTTAAAATCCTAAAAGGAAAAGGAGGAGGAAAAAGTCACACACCTTGCTATTTAGTATCTAGATAAGATATCTAACTTGAAATCAGTTTGTCTTTGCCCGATCCAACATTGTTACTGTAAGCAGCCAGTCAAACTAATTACATTCTCTCTTAGCACAATGAAAAATCTCAGTCAATGGGAGTGGATTCTGCTTCTACAGACCGTATGTAATCTACTGTAGATCTAAACACAATCTTTAGGGAACAGGGTTTGTATTTGAATAGGGCTAAAATGAAATGACAACTCTTGTGTTACTCTGCTGTAGGTTTTCCAGCATGCTCGAGAGCCATACCTGTGGTGGTGTGGGGGTGGAGGAAGGGGGCCCAACAGGGGGCGTCGAGTTCCTGCTCCCTGAGCCCCCTGCCAAGATCTCTGCCGTGATATCCTTACCGCCTTGATTTGGGTCACGGATACAGATCTGTGAGAACAATGGCACAAAAACAAACAAACAGTGGTTACACTTAAGTCCAAGAGTCAAAGGCCAACCAGAAGTCAGTCACATCATATGCAGATTTACACCAGCTGTGAAGAGATTCTTTAAGGAAACAAATTATTTCTAGACATGGACCTAACCTTACAACTAAAACCAGCGGCCATTATTTATTTAGATCTTATCCGACTGTGTCAATTAACTTGGTCCGCACCTGTGACATTGGCAAATTATGGTACCATTAGTAGCTTAATGCATACGGATGTCAAATATGACACCTAGCAAAAAACAACAAAAAAACAAACAAACATGCTTTGAATAAGGAATTGCTGTAAACTTAAAGACAGCGCATGTCATCTTCTACGGTTTTCAGCATGCTGCTCCAAGACGATTAAATACTGCATGTGAATAACTTGGTGCAATCTACTGGGTTTCCTTAGATTGGAAACGTCTTGTATTGATTTGAATAATAAACTAAATATGATCAACTGTTTGATAACTAGGACCAACTGGGACGTATGCACGATTGAACTGAAATTATTTTCTCTAGTTAAGTGTCTCACATGGTGTGCGATGTTAAAGATATAGGAGAGGATCTGCAGCTCGTTCTCGTTTTCGCAACACTGCGCATGCGCCACTTCATCTCTAGTAACGCCCCCTGATGTCGGGAGCGCACACGTCTTTTTTCTCAGCGACTTCGAACACGGTTTTTCTCTTGCAAGCTTCCATTTTCGCTGCCGTATGGGGAGAACCTCTCTTCAATGATGAATGATGCATCTTGTCCGTCCCGTTTTACTTCCTAAACAACAATCTGCGCATGTACAAATTAAAACACGAGGGCCCGTTGTACGGGTCGGGTGGGTGGTGACATTAGTGATATACGTCATGGCCTAAATTTTATTTCCGCATTGACAGCCAGTTATTTTTAACCACCGGTCGTTTTTGATTGGCTGTAATTTTCTATGGGATTTTCCATTGACATCTTTCTATTGAAAAGATCCTCTCCTATACCTTTAATTGGCGCCATTATAAACCAACAGAACTGAACAAACAAAAAAACAAACTACTAAGATACTTACTGTTTTCTTCTCACGCCTGCTTGGTTGCTGAGGTTGTTGTTGTGTAGGCACTATGATAGAGGGTGAGTGGGAAAACAGAGGTTGCCCAGGGTAGAACGTTGGGCCAGCTGCTGGAACGGGAGCGGGGACAGAGGGTGAGACAGGAGGGTGGTACCTGAGGGGATCTGAAAGGACAAAAAACAAACAAGAGAGGTCATTTTTGGTAAAAACACTTCTCTGGGTTCTAACAAGAGTTGGCTTCTGATTTCGAGAATATGTGCCAATTGTGTCCAGTGAAAGACTCACGATATGGGTTGGCGTACTCTCCTGGTCCTGGACTGGTATAGAAGGTGCCAGAACCTGGAGGCTGGACCGAATACTGCTGTGGCGGTCCCACATATTGGGTACTGGGGCGATACTGGAGGGATGGAAGGAAAAGTGAGTGAAAAGAAAACCATGAACAAAATCTATAGTTAATAACCCTGTGACTTTATTTTCTATGGTCAGCTTCCACATCAAAAGACAAGTGTTATTAGTAAGGTTAGCGATGGCCATTGAGTTACAGAGTACACAAAAATTTAGGGAGTTGGTCTCATAATTGTCATCTTAGAGTAAAACAATGATTACTTTTGTTAAAATTTGCTTATGATTATCATCGATGACTGTTTCAACAAACTCATTGATTATCAGTCATCCAATTAGAAAGCCTAGTTCACAAAATGTTTGCAAACAAAAATAGATCTTTATGATATACTTTGACAAACTAAATAGGACAAAAACTGTTTTCCCACCTGTGGGATGTAGTACTGTGGAGCCTGTGGTGATGGGAAAGGCATTGGGGTCATGGTCATCATAATTGGTTGATTTGCAGGGTAGACCGCCGTCGCAGGAGCCTGCGAGCCCTGGCGAATGGTGGGCGTGTTTGTCGGCATCGACGCCCTAGCAGTCTGCATTTGACTCCTTTGAAAAAACTGTGGGTAACACAAGATAGGGAGAAAGAAACAAAACACGTCAGGTGCTTTTCCGCAGGTTGGAAACCTGTTTTTCCCGTCAGGAGTCCAAATATTTTTTTTCCACCAGGAGCCTTCATCAGCTCAGAAACTTGTGCTCCTCTCTTGGATCTGTTGCATTCAAACAGTTTAATGTAATCTGATGAATGAAAAGCAGAATAATACTTAGAAATATGCATGCTGACATCAAAACCAGAAAAAATTATAAACAAAAAAAATATCTTTATATCAGTAATTAACTGGATTCTGAAACTCGAGATCAAAAATATATTTTCTGAAGCCAGAGACCTAAAAAAACAAAACAATAATTGAAACAGATTGGAAACGAAAACTACAGGTTATAACTAAAAAAATGATATGACCAAGTTAACAATATTATCACTTAATAAAGCTAACCAGAATTATAAAAACCATCTTTCAAAACAGTTTCCAATAAAAATGTGTTCATAATGATCCATGCAAACATAGTATGGAGTCCACTGTTGAACTCTCATGCAATAATTACTTGTCTTGTTTATTTAATTCTGATTTTATAACACATAAATGTCTGGATCTGTGAACAGACACAACATCAAATGTATAACATTAATCAGTTTGCATTTAACTGCACAACTCTAACACATTAAAAGCCTTGAGCAGCTTAATGACTTCCCCCTGACCCGTTTGTTTTATTTTTTATTTTCAGCATGCTGAGTTTTCCAAGCTCTGCATCTGTACTGAATATAACTCAGCTTTGGTTCCCATCAACAGGCACGACACACTGGACCGTTCAAACACAAACAGCACGACTAGCTCAAAACTGGAAATATGCAACCGCAGTCACAATAACCCACAAGTGTAGCAGACACGGTTAGAAGTGTAGAAGTGTGTAAAAACATCCAGGAGGGAAATCACCTTTCACGTAATATATTAGCTGGGATGGTTTTACTGTAAATACTTGTGTGGAAATGTGGGGAACGAACAGGAAACTGTTCATTAACAGACACCTAAAGACAAGTGAAATTCTCTGTTAAGTCACTGGCTAAACAACAAATACAAGAGAAATGACAAAAACAAAAATCAGAAAGACTAGTTAAAAATACGTTGACAAGAAGGAAACAAAACGCTTACAAGGAGCATATACCACATATCGGATATTAGGCATGCAATTGATTTCGATATGCAAGCTCTTAATTGATGAGTAATGAATGGAGCCAATTTAGAAAAACTCAAAAGTTCTTATTAGAATAAAACAGTATTTAATGTGGTAAATAAGGGGTGGGGTGGGGGTGAGGGGGTGGGCAGGTTTGAAGGTTAAGAGGGACAGGATCATTTCAGGATGATCCCCTTCATGCCATGCATCTCTGCAGAGGGACGTTAAAGTTACCTGGATGGGCCTGAATCCTCCCTTGGGTTTTGAAAGCAGTGGAGAAAGAGAAGCCAGCGGAAGGATAAACTGGTGAGATTTGAACATCCACGGGATGAACACAGAAATCTAATCACACTCTTCCGCATGATGCTAAAAATGACCAGGAGCCAATCTGACAAGAATTCATCAAGTGAGGTATAACAACCCTCAACCTTTACAGCTAATCAAAGGATCGTCACAGAAGACAAATCCTCTTGGCTGGAAATAAACAGACCCAACGGTCGTAAGTCAGCTAGTAAGGACGCCGTAACTGCTGTAAAATGCAGCACAATATAGACTGAACATAAACTGCAGCATAAACTCCACCACACTACCTCGATCCAGGGTTACTGCCTCACATTTGGCTCATAGTTTATTGGACAGACTTAAACCTCGTACTTCACAAACTTCAGGTTTTATTAACAATCTTTTAACTGTAGACCATGTTTTATACATGGAAAGTGTCTGCAGTGATAATCTGAAACTCCTTCATTCATTAGTCGTCGTCAACCAAGCTTTTTTTTTTATTTCCCATGCTACCATACAAATCATTTATCCAAATTAGTCCATGAGCGAAAGCCTTATTCACCCCCAAACTCTGAGCTTTAAACTGGACAGACAGTAACATTGCTCATCAAGTGCTTAATACTTAACCTAAAAGCAAGGGAGTCATTCTTTTAAGTGTCTCTTTAATTTCTTTCCAGTGAAAAACTTCAAGAAGATGCTACAGGATTTTACAATTAAAACAAACTATGAAATGAATCAAAAAGCAGCTAAGTGATTATGAAAAAAATGGGATTTTAACTCTACCCATGCAGGTGACTAGACTACGCTTGCTACTCTGAGTCCTTTCATGATGCCACTGTCCAAACGGAACCACTCTAAAATCACCACCTCACTCTAAAATCACCATTCCCGGTTCATACAGGGCTTTTTTAGGGAGGGGCATGCACAAGTGGAACCCCTGTCTAGGTTAATATCTGGTTCACGATTGCAAACAGAATTATTTACCAAGCAATTCATGTAATTTGTGATTAGGCTTAGGTTTAGAAGTAGTAAAAGTTAGAAAAACAGTTCCTGCTTGAACGGCAACTCCAGCTGGATTACTCTCCATAAATTAACAACGCTTCATGCGCTTACACTAGGGGATGCACAAGTAGGAACATTTTGGGCAAAAATCTACATCCAATATATTGCTATTATAACAAAGTAACTAATATTACATATATTTTCCTACCACTTTTACAAACAAAATAATAAAACATCCACGCAGCTGGCATTGCATCCCTCCTTTGCCAGACAACCTACACTGCATCAGTATCCCATGCACAAACAAATACAACACAATCAACCCACTTCCCTTCCCCGACTGAAACCAAAAGACAAACATTAACAGGATGGATATAAACAGCAGTTGTTATTTTCTAGCTCGGTTTTACAAATATGACCAAAAAAGAACATCCACTGATATCAACCCTAATGCCGGGTTAACTTGCATCCTCTCTATGGAAAAAAGAAACAACATAACTTTCCATATGTATTTTCTTTCTGAATTCAAATAACTTCCCTCTTTTATTTAATATTCTTATAACCCGACAGGTTTCAGATTTTACTGCAACAATGACTGAATATGAATGTCAGGATATAAACTTCTTCTATTGGTATCAATCAAAAAAAGGCTAAAATGTGCCTCTGCAAACCTAAAATTTTAATAGTTGAGATCGAGTGCACAACTCTATACCCCCCCCCCCCCACGTTTCCCCTGCTACGTTTGGAAAATGCAAACTGTGGAGGCTGAAAGTACACCCTAGCATAGAAAGGCTTCAGCTCAGTTGAGCCAAGATGTTGTTTAAATACAACTGTGTGCTGCATGTCAATAAGGTCCTAATCTGTTAATTAAGCTGGAAATACTTCTAGCCAGCCTTAGTGGTATATAAGCCAATTGATACAAACTGAGTCAACCGTTTCCTAAGTGACTGAAAACCGCAGCTAACAGAATATTATGACCTGTGGCGTTGTTAGTACAAGTAAGAATACTGAAAGCATAACCAACACAGAAGACTCTTATAAAGTCCTAATAATGAAACAGTTTACTGAAGTACAGAGGTTGGTTGTTTTTTTTGAAAGACTTCTGACTTAAATATTCTGCCTCAAAGAACCTGACACACACATTATGCTTCAAATCTATAAAAAGGAAAAAGCCTGTAAAGGAGTATTTTGGCCAAATCAATTTCCTCATCTAAACGTTTCCTATTCTGTGCATCAAGTACGTTTCGGGAGAACAATAGGTGTTTTCTCTGCGAGCATAAAAGAGCCACAGTTCAGCTTCATCTGCTGTCCAATTCCACTTCCGTGGTGGCACAAGAAATCTCAGAGCCAGTTTGTGACAGCCGGAGTACGCACTCCAGTGTGTAAACACACCATCGACAACTAACACACCCCTTTCACTTTAACACCATACTATTAACAGTCTTCCAGAAGGTGAGGATGTCAGACAACGAGACACGTCGGGCCACAATGAATGAATGAAGCCATCAATTTCATTGAAAGCAGCTGAATGAATTAACGCTCGCAAAGCGGACTAAAAGTCACCTGAAATGAACGCCAGGTCAACACCAGGACAGATTTAGGAGTCTTTCTGTCCTAAACATACAAGCATACGAAATACCAGCCCGCCACACACAGAGACGTTAATTTAAAGATCGGCAAATGTCAGTTCTGCATGTGCCAACTATCCAGTTTCTTACTTTCTGAAGAGTGTGTCAGGAAAAACGGATCCGCATTGATGTAATTATCACTCATAGCTGCATGACCAGCAATGAAATCAACATTAAAAAAAGAAAAGAAATCACCAATAAATGCAGGTTCTTTTAAACAAGACGGAAAGATTTGAAGAAATCACTTTGCCAGAGGACTAAAAATGCAGGATCAATGTTAAAGAGTCTGCTTGAAACACGAAAAGCCAATAAGACCACAGTCCCAGAAGGGTTTCCCTGAAAGTTCAACACATTTTGCAATGCAAGCACTAAACTAACACAGTTCTCTTTTCTGCTTGCAGGGTTGAGTTTAGATTAGATGAGATGAAGCTTTATTGTCCCTAGTGGAAATTTGGTACAGCAGCATTTCACCACGTCCCACCTCTGCATTATATTGAAAACAAGTAGAATCCATTCCAAAGGTCAATATTTTTACTTCTAGATGCATTCACTTCTGAATTTGGTGAACTTACAAATGCAAGTGCAGACAGTCTCAATTTGTACATTTATCTTAGGTATGAATGTTTTTAACAGTAGAAAACAGATATATATATTTTTTAAATATACAGGGTTAAAAATGAAATAAAAATGCTTAACTATTTGCATACTCCCCCCATTAGATTTGAATAAATCTCCTTTAGTAGTTTGCATATGAGCGAAACGTTTCCTGTACTCATCAATAAGTTCTGGTACAATTCTATTGGGTGGGTTGACCACTTTTGTTTGATATAAGGGAAAAATTTATATATTTAATCACTTTTGTTTTTGTGTAGGAATGAGTTTTAATTAGAAGCCATGAATTGTCAATGGTTTCGGTAGAGGTTCTGGCACTAAAAAAAGTCCCACAGCATGATTCTACCACCACTGGGCTTGACAGTTGGTAAAGTTTCCTTTCCAATTTTCTTTTTGGCCGAGAGCGGCCGTATGGTTCTCCTTGCAGAAATGGGCATTAGAGATCAATCCAAAAAGCTTTTACATAAATACAGTTTAGTTTATACTTCTAACCCTGGAAATCATAGCTGTAAATGTTTTAAGACAGTCAATCAAAGGGAAGGCACATTTAGTCATCTGCTTGAAATATGGCTGTTTTAAATCAGCTAGAATCTTACACAGATGTCTTACACAGGGTTTATTGTTATAATAATTATTTTTACATAAAATTGGATGTTAGGTATGAAATCAGAAGTTTTAACATGACACATAAAAGCCCTTTTAATACAATACAGAGGTTTGAGTGTGAATATTTATAATCAAACCAGCCATTTGGCAAAAGCCTTCAGGAACACAATTACATCTAAAACTTATATCAAACTGGAATATCATATTTCCTAAAGGGATCGATGCAAAACAATAAACCCAAATCCCAAAATAATAACTCATTGCATTACTATGGATCTCTAATGGCCCAAAACAGTGCAAACGTAAAATAATGAGGACCAGAAACATAAACATAAAGAAAAGCTATCACTTTCAAGAGTAATTCAATTTATCTGAACTCAAGCCACCAAAGTATTTATATGCAAAGACGGAGAGAACCAAAGTCAGCGTAGATTTGAAACAGTGCACCCAAACTAGCTAAAATTAACAGTCACTGATGACTAAAACTCGTTTTATATGGTTCAATGGTTTTTAAAACATTTTAAATCTGTGTTTTTCTTAAAGCAACTGCAGAATTTCCACAAAAAGCCCTTTTGCCAGCAGGAACCAACAAACTGCTTTGATGAGGATGATGCTTAAGAGGGATGCAGGAGGGGTGTTCAGCAGGGGTTAATTACCTGATGGTGGGTTGGTCGAGGGCCCGTGGCAAACTGGTGGGGGAGGGAGGAGAGGTCCAGCAAGGAGAGTGAAGCAGTGATGGCAAAGCGGGGAGAGTAGAGAGCAGAAGAGACACAGATACGGTTTAGAATGAGCGATGGAGGCAGGGGGTTGAAAATACAATAGAAATACCACAAAGCAAAGCTTTAAAGCCACATTGCACAATATATGCGACACGACTTTAGTCATTTTCAATACAACCTTTCTGTAAGTACAAGATCTTACTTTTATTGATTTTACCAAGCACGCGCTGAAGATGGCATAACGGGAACAAAGCGTCAAGGTTTTATAGTTTTTGATGCTTAGAGAAAAGGTACCTCAGATAAAAAAATAATAATTTTATTTAATATCAATATTAAATTATTCTGCTATAAATATCTATCAGAGAACTGGCTCTGCTGATCCCAGAGTATTCTGGGGACAGATTTTATTCAAGGCTGAAATCTAAATTACATCATAAATATTGAGCAAACACAGGGATTCAAATTATTAAAAAAAGAAGAAAAAAAAGTAACATTTCAATGTTTTAATAGTACCAAGATTTAAAGGTAGAGTTGGGGATTAGTTACGCTAAAGTTAGTCACTGGCCCAGATCCTGGCTTTGTTTGCTTTTTATTAGGCCGTTTAAATGGGAACAGACATGTTATAGCTTATAGGTCAGATATGTGATATAGAAGTGTGGTCAGTAGCACAATGGATGCAACTTATTATAACATAATTTAAAGCTGAGCTCTTCGTCTAATATTGAGATTTATGTATCACTGCCATCAATGTACATCTTTTCTTCCCAGTAATTTTGACGCTTCCTGTCTCTATAATTACTGTGTAATAATGGGATATTAATTTAAAACAGCTTTAAAAGCTTCAAACTCAACAAAATAAAATCACTCAATTTTAGTCTAGGAAATAAAGAAAACAACAACCCCTCTCACTTTACACATTTTTTAAAAATATAGTTTGAAACTGATGTGTAAATGTGCACAGCAAGAGACATTTTGTGCGCGGTTAACAATTCAAAAATGTATTACAGCTAACATAAAAGATAAAATTTTCTTTATAAATGACATCACTGTAAACTAATTTCCTGAGTGCAACGATAAGCGATAAGAAAACCCACAATGACCTCATTAGGAAACCTTAAAGCATAATTCAATTAATAAAACTACATTGAAGTACCGTTGCCATTTTACCAAACAACTAATGTCATTCGTTTCTAGATTTTTTATTTAAATGTTCCCCCTTTTTTCCCCCTTTCGTAGATGTTTGTCTTCAAAAAAGTCAGAATAGAGCTTTAACTGTCTGAGGCGAGTCAACTAAAAATGTAGAAGCGGAAAGAAACTCACCGGGCGACTCTGTGGCTGTGCATTCATTGGCTGTGTTTGGTGAGAATACACTAAAGCAGTGGAGCCGGGGTTTTGCCCAGTGTTATATGGTGACTGACGAAAGAAGAAAACAGACAAAGCACTTGAGAATTCGATACAAAGTAGAAAATGTGCGGCAATCAATCGTGACATTTCACAACGTACGGGAAGTATGTAAATAACAACTGGCGGCGAATGTTTCTGGAGGTAAAGATGTTTCAGGTGGAGCTTAGGTACTTGGCAAACATAATTGGTACCCTAAAGGACGTCCAATCTTGCGTTGCTTTTTTACTTCATCTAATCCTGCACGGTGGGGTGAGCTAATGTAGATCTGCAATCATTTAAGCTGCTTTTGCCGTGCTTATGATAATTGTAGTTTGTTCGGGCTGACACGAGTATTTATAGAGTGCTGGTTGGACACATCAGCTGCTATGGAGTCAGTGGGCAAGTAGGTTATACAAGTAAAGAGGAACAACTGGATTTCTCACAAGCGGAGTCACACACTTCCAGAGACGCTGAGTCACAATGTCGGGATCAACGCAAATTAAGAGCTGCAGGGCAACCGCAGGTGCCAGCAGTGCGCCAGCGTCAAAGTCTTACACTGTTCATGTCCTTGAAATGAATGAATTGGCATTTAGAGTTTGAGATTTCACTAAATGTTAAGGTGGGGCCCCAGGGGAGGAAGTGCATGCCCTACTAGAGTGTGACAGCAGTGAGTATTTTATCCAATAACCCACACATTTATGCTCTGTCACTCTCAATTGAGTTAGAGCCTAATCCTATTTCAGTTACGCTACTGTTGATCTTGCTGCAGCAACAGAACAAGAAACCTCTGCTAAATTCAAACAAATGTACGAAAGCTTTACAAATGTTACTCAAAGAAAATTATGTTCACATCATTATATATTGAATTATATATACTAAATTACGCAGGCGCACCTCAATACATTAGAATAAAGGTAGTTAACTTTCTGTAATTCTGTCAAAAGCTGAAACTCAAATCGTAGTTTTTTTTTTTTTTGTTAATTCAAACTATTATGGGCCTTTTTTAACACAGAAATACCAAAAAGCTGGTATATATACACTCCTCAGTATATGCACTGTATCATACTTCATAGATTCCTTTGTATAGTATGTCACATGTTATGTAGGTAATAAACCCTCAACAATCCTGAGCTGTAAAGGAAGTGACAGTTTGGTATAATGGCAGACTCGGCGCATCTGCGTTGTTGCCTCTAGTGAGTCCAATCAATCAAGGTGACATGAACATCATTTAACCAAGTGCAGGAATCTCTGGGTCAGTCAGCAGGTGCCAAAATTCTTCTGGAAACAAAACCAGTATCTCAACAAAGCCTGTTAGTAGAACAAAGCGAGCAGAGCTTGGAGCCAGCGACGATTGGAGTCGGCGCCTGTCTCAAATTAGAGCCTGAATCCTACAGATTCAGGATGGTGCAGGTGTGTGGTAGTGCCAGCTATCCTATCCTACCTCAAGGACAACTACCATGGTTGCGTGTCTATTTTTCTTCCCACACACTGTGGCAGGAAAGATTGGTTTATTTTGGGAGATTGTCATTGGGAGAGCAAACGGCTTTCTCTGTCTGCTTTCCACGGTCAAGACCACCCGACTGGACTCATTGAACCTAACAAATTTCCCGGTTAAAAAAAGAAGACTGCGCTGTTTTGGATTGAGAAAGTTTGAGCGCTTCCCCTTTTCTTTTTTGGGACTGATTTAAGTCCCTTGGATCCATCGACGACATGTTGAATATAATCAAAGGACTGTTCCTTGCCATTTTACACACCAACAGTGTGTGATTATACCCCCCCGCCATGTTTAAGCCAGTCCATTGCACTGTGGAAACGTTATGATTTGTTGAAGGCTGAACATGCTGAACATGTTTAGAGCCCTTACGCATTACTGGAGGGCTCCAACTACAAACTTTTAACATGTTGTGATATTATACTGTTGCACTTAAGTAGTTCAGTTACCACATGATTCAAAGCTTGAAATTGAAAAAGAGTTAGAAAGGAAAAAAGAACATGAAAACAAATGTGTTGCAAGGATTTAAGGTGGTAATGTTTAAGCAAATCACCATAATGGTCCTCCAGGAGCACAACACATCTTTAAGAAGCACTTGAAACATTTCCATATAAATAAATATATATTCAGTTACTGAAAATATAATTTATTGTATGAGTTATCAGGAAAAATACATAATCTAAATTTAAAATGACATTTTCCCAGATTAAAATGTCTAATTTTCGTTTCTGCAGTGGTTGAGCTTTAAATATGGGTTCTGCACACTGGGATGAGATAAATGCTAAATGCCATTAAATTGTTTCAGACAACAGAATTAGGATTGAAAACATAATAGTTTTTCAAGCTAGCATGCATTTGCCATGACTATCCAGATATGGAATATCCTTAAAATAAATGTCATTCTTTTCAGACACAAAGAAACCATTTGCTAGATGACAATACTGACAATGGAGCTACTAACCCTTAATATCTAATATCAAATATCATAGACTGGAGAAAAGAAGTACAAATGAGAAGACTGACAGAAAGATGAAGATAGGATGACGCCGGCTGCAGTGACAAACTCACCCCTCCGCCTGCCTCCCAGACCTTAGGGTAGCGATACGGGGAAGCTGTGGGTACTGATACCTGAGAGAGCGCTGGGGAGTGGGCATGACCAGGCGGGGTTCCCGCCAAGTTAGGGTGTCCCTTTGTGATGTCGTGCGCTGCGTAAGCAGGACCAGCGTGCCTGGATACCTGCACAACAGAGAAACAGGGCAGTTAGCCAGCTACACAGTATAAGATGCGACAGAGTTATGCAGAGCAAGGACAGCAGTGCCAGGATTCGACAGGTAATTAGTCTGCCCTCCCGCTGAGGAGTGTAAATTAAGCACTCAAGGTGATGAATTGCTCACTGTGTTCGCTGTGTGTGTGTGTGTGTAGCGGTGGAGACCTGCAGTTGATGAAGAACTGGCACAGTGGGCTGCACAAGACCGCAGCCCAGTCTGTGCAGTGAGAGGCAGCATAGACCTCCAATGGTTGAATGAATACATTACAACCCTACTCATCTGTAACAGATGGATAACGCGTGGTGAAATAAGTACACTGGAATTATGCTAGAAACACTCCATCCATACTATACCAATAAACTGGTTTAGAAAGATTACTACTGTCGAGCTGTTAAATAAATTCAGGTGCACAATATATGAAAAAAGCATCTAAAACGGGGCAGATATGACTGAAATGAGCTAATGGGTTTGAGGTTTGACGCTAGTTCAAAACATGTGAGATATACATCTTTATAAATTACAGCGTATAATTCTTGAATCGATACCAAGCCTTCTTCAGTTTAGCTGTGTGCACCACGATGAAATGTAATCCTATAATGGTGCTGTACCATGTACGTACCAGTAATAGTAATGCTTTTGAAAAAAACTAAACGCTACATCAATCAAAAACAGGTTTGCCTGCTCAGGGATATGAAGCCGTTTAATAGGATGCCGGCAGTTAATGGCATTTATAAGATTTCTTCAGTTTCAACACTTGTTCCACTCAGAAAAAGTTTTTGAACTGCAATTAACTTGCTCACTTTTTTCATTTGAGAAAGTAAACAAAAAATGATTTTGAGATATTAAGTCATTTCCTTGGGTTAGGGTTAAATTTAACACACATGATACAAAAGTCAGTGCTTAAATCAATGTCAAAAGGTTGCATGATCAGATTTATAAGGGAAATACAGTAGATTAAAAATACAATTAAATATTTTGATTCATAAAAATGTAGCTCCATGTTAAATATCTTATTTAATTACTGATGTGGTCTCTAGCTTTCTACTCTGTAGCTAAGTTTCAATTTCTAACTTCACCAGTTAAGATGATCTCATGCAGCTACAGTAGGGATCCCTGCAGCATCTCCACAGCATGGCCCACTTCCCTCAAATGACCTGGGATAAAACCCACTAGCTGCTGTTGCCAGGGGAGGAGCCTGCTATACTTCAGGCCAGAGGCTGACTCTAAGGACATACAGTTGAGAGTGATCGAATGGGGGAAGGGAGGTAAGCAGCTATATGCGAAGAGAAAGAGAGAAAGGGGGAGCGAAAACAAGTGACCAAGTAATCCCCACCTCCACCATGCCTAGGAACCATCCGACGCCACTGTTTATTTCAACCAATGTCATCATTCTTACACTCTGTTACCACGGGAGGAAAAAAAAGAACGAATATCCTTCAGAGCTGGAGCATCTTGTAAAAGCTTATCTGTTATAGAGCTGTTGTATTGTAACAGATGACGCTCAGTGAGGAATAGGCGAACCAAAGTGTTCCTGCACAGGTTGCCTAATGTTCCTCCCACATCTCACCAACGTCTTAAGAACGGCTTTTTGTTAAAAAAAAAAAAAAAAAAAAGTAGATTGCATTACTTGGCTTTTAACTATATCATTTAAATAAACGATTAGCATTGAGTGGCAATAATAACATAGAATTTAACGTTTTCTTACAACCCTTTAAACTTTCATTTTTACACTAATTGGAAAAAGATCGTTATTGGTTTCGTTTCAGGAGCAAAAGTAAATATATAGAAAATGAAAGTAACATTCCCGTCTTTGTTTGCTGCCAACATTTTTTATGTGAGTCTATGACACAGTAGAGTCATTTCTTATATACACAAACGTTTCTTTTATTCAAAAAGATGCCTGTAAATTTTGATGGAGGTCTATAACAGCGTGTTTAAAAAAAAAAGAAAAATCTCATCAGTCTCAGCAAAACATTATTCCCACTCCTCATAATCTCTGCACAATGTGTACACACGATGTAAGACAGCTTCAGCACACAGTATGCGCTTGACATCCCTCGTTACTGAACATCACCAGTAGGCAGCATGAAAGCTCACATTGTTACCGTCATTGCTGTGGATATGAACGACCTTCTCAGTATCGTTTCCAACCGACAGGCATACGTAGCTTTCTACCATACTGAATGGCTGGCCTCCAGGTGAAAGGTGTGATAACTAATGAAAGACGGATGTATCGGCAGGGAGGATGATCGTATCTTTCCACGTGTCGGACACAGCTTTTCTGGCCCTTGTTGTGATTATGAACAATTATTATCTTATTTATGTGATACATGTTGCCTTCTCAAAGCCCACTATGAGAGTTCGAGCCTTGTGTTTGACAATCAGGTGCCTAAATACATCTGCCTCAATCCATTTTTTGTCTATGCATACAAGATCATTACCAAGTCTTCAGGGGGTTGCAAATGTCCTATTCTGAAAACGTAAACTCCTCTTTGCTCCCTTTGCCTCCTCATATTAGGACTGGGTCCCCGTTCCCCCCTAAAATATTATTACTTTATTAGTGGGTTGGATCTTTCTATATGTTCTAGTGTCTTTAGATATGTTTTAGCAAACACATCTTCCAAACCATCTTCACCCAACATGTTTTGCTCTAAACAGGTTTTATTAAGCTGGACGCAGGGGAAAAATGACTCTTTGACTTTTTAGATTGATAGCTGGTAATACAAACCATTCGCCCTCTGTGTACACTCCCTTGTTAAATATGCAGATGTTTGTGACGTTTTCACACTAACAATCAGTCTAAACATACTTAGAAAGGAAAGGAACAATGACTGAGAGGAAAATGGGCGAAAATTGTCAAGTCAAGACATTGTATAATGACAGATTCCTACCGGACTGATTAAATACTGAAACTGAACTAAAGGGTACATCAACAAAGTATGAAGTTAAGGATGTTCACATACACGCACACCCTTAAACTAATATGTAAGGATTGGATTCCAACAGATTAGTTTGTTTTTCAAGTTGAATTATACATAAATGGCAGATGGCTTTAAAATTATTTGTCCATGTCTTATGTTTTTACTTCTCATGTGGCAATTTAACAGGGATTTTTACACCTTTAAGACCTCCAGCACGCGTTTCTGATAGATTTTCGTTTGTTGTATCAAAGCAATATAGGTCTCCGTTAATCTATAATAACGCACTACATTCTCATAGCTTTCCAATAGTATCACTAAATACTTAAATAATCACAGAAATCTAAGCTCTGTGTTATGGGAATCGAATAAGGAAAATGATGATTATTTCCTTGACAAACCTGTTGAAAGAATAATCACCTTTAGTTTAGATTTGGAGCGAAACAAAAGAAAAAGCCAATATTTCAAAATGACTTTGTAACACGGTCATCATGAAGTTTTTATTGATTTATGTATGTCGAAGACATTCCTATTAGAAAACTATCTAAAAGGATTTTTACCAACTTGTGTCAGCAGCGAATGGGATTTTAAGTGTTTTACTCTAAATATTTATGATTAGATTCCTAATTATTACAGCTCACAGCCAATGAGAACCCACAATTTAGTTTCCCTGAAAATATTCCATAATATCAACAAGAAAAAAGGGATTTTCAACACATTACGCCAACATGATCATGGGGAAGAATGCTGACTTGACAGATGTCCAGAAGACATAGAGGGCAAGCTACAAAAGGTCATCACCATAGAAACAGGCTGATCATTAAGTCCCAAATGAAAGTACATGAATGGCAAGTTTAGTCAAAGTAAGAAGTGAGGTAGAAAAAAAAGATGCAAAACCATCAGAAAAACTTCACTCAAAGAGGGCTTCAATAAATCTATAGGGTAGGCATGATCAATAGATCTCTTCTCTTATGCTAATTTGTTTCATGTACGACTCGAGGTTGTGTGGAAAAGAGCTGTTCATCCAGTGAACCCTGAACACGAGGGATTCTGGGGAGGGCCTGTTAAAGAAAATTTAAGGCACCTGAAAACTTAAACAGGTTCACTATTAGGTAAAAATCAGAATCCTGTTGGTGCTACATCCAGCAGGCTGAACTGCAGGAATATAACTGAACACCACTTTAGAAAGTTATGCAAACCAGATGTAAGGAGGTCGGGTTAGTTTCGCTTTTGTTAAGTCAGAGAGAAAAAAAAAATTGCTTTAACGTTTTGAGGAATTTACTCTAAAACCTCAAAGGCTTGCATAGTTAATGTGAAAATGTGGGTGAAATGGCCAATCTGTGGGAGAACACCATGTACCTTCATCACTTTGCAAGAGTTAAAAGGAAAATCTGACATGGATTTCTGGGCTACTTTGTGCAGGGTGACTGCCGAAGCTGAGGATTAGACAGCTGTTCACCCTTTACACAGGGAGAGCACAACCTCTATGGTTTCTCTCCTACGTCTCGTAGAGTAATAATGATAGCTTACTGATCTCCTAACCACTCGTCAAAAAAAAAAGACAAATCTATAATGCCTCTAGGTTTATTAAGACCAAAGGAACTTTCCTTACAGCTTCTGAAACATGTAATAAGGAAACTCTCGGGGGAGACATTGGTCGAACACTCGGACGGACAAAAGAGGGAATGTGTAATATTCAAACAGCGGAGGGAAGCCCAGCGATTAGTAATCTGCTCAGGCAGTCGTCTGTCACAGGCCGCCTCACACACCACTGATCACATGGTGTAAGGGAAACAGAACGTCTGGCTTTCTTCCTTTCACCCAAATCACGCCTCCTCCTGCCCCGAGCTCCCTTCCCTTCGCTCTATCCTTGCTTGAAGGGGCCCATCATCTTTGCTGGATCCTGGCCAACACCCCTACCCGGTGGCCGGCGAACGCAACAAGGCGGGAGGAAGATGAAGAGAGCAAAGAATCATTCTGAAGAAAAAGCCGGCAGTTCAAAATGCGGAGGCGCATTTTGAACTGCCAGCTGCTTTTTTTTGTTGATATTTTTTCTTTCTTTTAAGGTGGGAGGAAGCACAAAATGTGTAAAGATTCAATATATAATTATATATCTAGAGGGGAAAAACTATCCTGAAAGGGTAATTCCTTGAGGATTCACATATTCTGTATCTTCAATGAAACACAGGTAATGAAATATGACTATTTATGACTCACTGCTAGTTACAAATAAAACTCAACATAAAGAAAACATTTTTAAACATTGCAATGCCAGCATCCTCCACATGTGAGTTTTATTGTATTTGACAGTGTAATCCTATGACAGGGCTTAAAACTTATCTGAAAATCAGTTGATAAAAATGACTTTTCCCACCCCATTAGGTTTCTAAAAATAGACAAGTGAAAGTTGGACAATCAGCAAAGAAACAGTGCGGATCCTTGGCTGTACACAACCACTGGTCGGCGGCAACAACTGTGACAACCGGCCATAAACCTGGAGAGCTCGAGGTCGCGAGTTGAACCCAGGTTAAACCTGCCCTGAACAGGTGCGTTTCCACCTGCAGGCCAGGCGTTGACACAGGCAGAGAGGACACATGCAAAAACGATCAGACGAGGCAAGACGAGATGAGAAAATCAACAGGGCGAGAAAAATCACACAAACAAAACAGGACTCTTTCCGTCTTCCAGTAGCAGTCATGTGGCTGGAAGCCAGCATGCAGATTTGTTTTCTCTGCAGGAAAATCACCTGCAGTCCAGCAGGATTCATCTCTTTCTCATATGTTAGGCTCTGAATCTTTAACGTATGAAATTCCTCAGAGAATCATCTTGACTGTTTCTTTTCACCCCATTCAGAGAACCATCTCTGAAACAGAAATCTCCTTCAACATCAAAAACATCCCAGAACTAAGACGGTTAGCCATCAGTATAAATAAACATTGTAGTATATGTTCAGTTATGGGCTCTTAAAGGATGAAGAAGCTGTATCATACTACAGGATAGAATGTCTTGTGGTGAAAAATCATCCCAGCTTGAGGCCGACGAGGTAACGAGAAAGATGCAGATGCTTCACAGATAAATGCAGCACGTGTAAGAAAAAACCAAGCCGGATGAGACAGCGATCTATTGGGTTTAAGCCAGTTACAGTTCTACAGTGAGTGAACAGACAAGTCATAACATTAAAAAGAAAAAACGCTGACATGCTTTTCAAGTGCTGCAAAAACAATCTGCAATTGATTCAAATTTAAAAAATGGATAGTACCTTATATTTCAACACTTTGATGTCAATGTAAACTTTCATGATTATAAACCCTTGAGGGGAAACACCAAATTCGATAAGATCCCATGTTTAGCATTGCCTAACTTGAAGTCCTGTTAAAGGTGCCTGGACTGCCTCTTACTTTGAATAGCGCCTGCGTTCACTGTGGGGTTGTTTCTATAAGGTTATGCAAAGTCATAAGTTTACTTAAATCCAGTGTTGCATGTCTGTTCACCGCACAAATCTTACTCTTATTGTTAGGGCTGCCAAGAATTAGAAAATCTTGTACTGTAAATAACACTGATAATTTAAGTAACGGCAATATCAGTGGGTCCTTTTTCTTCTATCCTTTTATTCTCATTTACGCTTGCATAACTGTGACCTTCAGCATTTTGAAGAATGGCAATAGTGTCCACTGACCTGAGTCTCCATCCAATTGCATGTTAAATGCAAGTGAATAAAATTTACTACATCAGCCAAAATAATTGGAATCCAAACAGTCTCTTGTGATGTGAATATTGATCACACCGATATAGCGGTGACAATGTTTTTGCCATATAATGTACTGATGACACCCTAAACAAACTCAATCTGGACATGAACTTATCACTTTGATTCCGATTCCAATCTTTAGGTTCCCTTGGAAATTGAACCCTTTTTCCTAAAGTTAGCATCACTGATTAGTTTTCATTAGTGGATTGTGAATTCCCTTTCAACTGACATTACTTTCAAATCTTACTTCATACGTTGCCCTGTTGTATTAGTTTTTTCTTTGATTTGTTTAAGTAATCGCCAATCTTTAGGGACTATTCTGAGACCACATTTTCCTCTCTTAAGTCGATTATTCCCCACTTACCCATCCGTTTTTAATGAGACACTAGACTGTTTTAAGCACAATTTTAGTAGCCCCTGCGATATCCTTCACATGTTTCTTTAGCTTGTGATTGGACCCTTTGTAAAAGCAGGCTAACATCTTTTTCATCTACAACATAATGATTCTTTCAAAGAGTTGAAAATAGCCCCACAGTGCTCATCTGTGTCAATATGGAGTAGGCATGAGCGATACGATCGTAAATGATTACGAACTGTTGACAAGCTGCCAAAGGAGAGAGACCATGAGATTATCTATAATGGCCATTTTATGCAATGAGGTTGTATGCTTTAACGCTTTCGTTTTAATTTTTGTTCTTTTCGCTCAGTTAAACAAACAACTACCTTTTGTATACTTGTAAATATTTCTATTGTAGTAGTAAAATTGAAAAAAGAAAAACAATACTAACACAACTATATTTGATATAAAAAAAGCAAAAGTTCCATTGCAGGCAGTAAAATTCAGGTAGAAATATTTAAACCACCAAACAGCACCAAGTCTTAAATGTTGCTGTACTTTGGCCTTTACGGCAGCGCCAGGAAGACTTCTGTTAAGAGGTTTTTTAGTAACAAACAGTAAAGCTGTTCCCTAGCTGCTAACAACTAATGTTGAGTAAATCCAATTTTTCGCATAGCTGCACTCATAAAAACAATCTAGTTTGTCAGCTTATCTGGTTACCATCATTTCCGATCACACATCAAAAATAAAAGACAAAAGGCTTTATGTCTCTGTTTTTACTTTTAACATGGTAAAACTTAAAAAGAAATGTCTTATCTATGAAAAATAAACTTGTTATGAAATTCTCTGAACTTTAAATAGCATGAGGCTATTGGAAACCAGCTACACCATTTTCCCTGCTCTTAAAGTGTGAATTGAAGGTAAATTGTTCCTAACCCTAAACTCTCGTTTATCCATGAAAAATATTATTTAATACATTAAACATTCTCTTTACGAGTATGAATTTAATAAAAATATTGCAACCAAGTAGAACTACTAATAGTAATATTGATAAGAAGTTTAAAGTGACAACTTTAATCAATTCCCTTTACGATAAATGTAATAGTCAGGTAAACAAACAGACATAATTCTTAACTAACAATACTGAACTTTACCAATATGGTACTGCTCCTAATATGAAATGTATATTATTTTGAGTTTGAGATCAACAGTTTATCAAAAATTTCGAACTTCAACAACAAAATCCTAAAATGTTAACTGTGCTTCACACAAGTTGGCAGATTTGACTACATGAAAGTTAAGAAATGATTTTTAAAGCTACGTTTTTAGGTATAAAAATTGTCAGAAGTATAAATTTCAACTTACTACGTGGGAATAATATTTTAATGCTTTCTGTGACAGCTGGATATAGTCAGGAGGGTATTACCCAAATTACAAAGAATAAAGTTAAAATGTCATTATCATCTTTAGGAGGAGAGTGACTGTTCATAACTACAACAGCGTGGACCTTAAGTAAAAGCATTGCAGCATTTCTGTGAGTTTTTATTATGTACCTACTTGGTGTGTCTTGTGATCAAATAATGTTCACCGCATAAGGTGAGGATGGAGGGTTATTTTCCCACGTTATCAAAATCAGAATACTTTATTGATCCCTACAGAGAAAATGCGGTATTTCCAGCAGCACCCATTTATGTAGAAATAATGCATTAACATTACAAATAATGTTCAAATCCTGGCATTATTGTTGTTGATGTGAATACAGAAAACGTACAAAATATTGCACAGGTGTCATTTTAAATGAGGACTTTGATGTCCAAAAGGTAGAAAAGACTTCATGTATTTCTACATCAAAGAACAGAAAGAGAAAACAAAGTTTTGTGACAGACGTCAAAGGCTCTCAGTGATGAAAACTGAAAGTGATATTAAATGACATCCCATAATCATCCCGACTAAAAGCCCAAAGATAATTGTTCCCTTATTTACACTACAAATTTTCGGATCCACAAATTAATGTGTATTCCATTTCCTTGAGAAGATTATAAAGTAGCCCGGACCACTCCTCCATGTCCCCCTCAGCCACACGGTGACATATAAGCCTCGGTTAAAAGAGTAAAGCTGCTGTAGCTCATGCTGCATCATTAGCTTGCTGTAAAGCCATTTAAGTGCTGAGTATGTGGGAGAGGGAGAAAGGCAAAGCCATGAGGAAATACAGCCTTAGAGACGGCAGGGGTGTGATCAAGTAGGATGATACAGCACGATAAACCGTAATCTGCCATTGCTGAATAAATAAATAATTTAGGGTTGTAAAGTTATCAGTCTAGTAACTACATAAATCACAAGCAAAGACCAGGAAAATCAGGCAAAAAAGGGACAGAGTAAGAGTTTAGAAACATGTCTGTCAATGTACAAACATCACTTAAATCAAGTGATGCCATCTACAGTGTGTGTGTGTATATATATATATATATATGCACGTTTTTGACAAATGTCAAAGTCTTTTTTCAATTTTGCTGCGATTTTCTTTGTGAGTGACCAATATACCTGGTTAATAATTGGCCAATATGAGGAGAAATGACTCAAGTTTTCAGCCCAGAGAGTCCAGACTTTATAGAAACACATTTGCTGTATTTACATCTGCAGTTATTAATGTTTGAGTCTGCTAGTATGTTTCTGCCCGTTTGTTTGGCATATTGCCAGTTCTTCTTTACTCAGATTGGATGGACAGCATCTCAGTGTTACGTCTTTAGTTGCCTCCAAAAGTCTTTCTTTTCCTTCCTCGATCCAACGTCTCTCTAAACATGCCCACAGAATGATGCTGCCGCTATGGGGATGCTGTTTGCAGGATGATTACAGGCTTTCAGAAGATGTGTCACAAGCTTCCATGTGCTTTGAAAAGCATTTCTTTGTATTGCATGAAGGCACCAAGTGTTTTGCACTGCACTTAAGAGAACAAGCGGATATGCAAAATTTTAATTCGTTCAACTTGTGCAATAACGGCTACTCCAACAACCAATAGACAAGACATCCAACAAAATCCCAGCCAAACTGAAAGCATTCAGTCAATGCTTGCAGAATCATTTGCTCGCAGAAATTTCTCTTCCTTTCTGTCACACTATAATAGATTGTTCTATTCTTGGTTCTAGAGAACAACTTATTACAGCTTTATAGTTTTAAACATAACTTTATTTACTTGTTATATATTTGAAGTCAGAGTCCTAGAGAAAAACTCTGTGCAGCATTGGGCCTGAAAGTTTTGTTACCGTTCTGACCCTAACTGGGGTTTGCATGTTTCAGTCATCTGACTAGAGCATCTTCTTCTGTGAGGAGAACATACTATGACTTTTTGCTAACCTATTACACAGAGGCAGGATCTGTGGAGTACATAATTAAAATTTGCCTTTTCAGCAGATTTTCTCACCTGAGCTGTGAATGTCTGCAACCCCTCCAGAGTTACTTTAGGCTACATCTATGTTTTATAACTCACATAATTTATTTTATTTTTTCTAAAACATGTTGAAAACCATAGATCATTATTCTTTTACAAATATATAAAGTCTAATAAAATAAAATAAACAATGTGACGGTTATATGATAAAAATATAAATAAATCCGAGGGGTGTGGCATCTATTGCAAGGCACTGCGCATCCTGTTCTGGTCAGTGAGCGCGTAGAACGTATTCCTGCAGGCTACGCCTTTTGAAAGGAAAGGTTCAGCGTAGACGTGTTAAAGTTAAGCATTACAGGCCAAGTTTGGAGCCATCACATTAACAATCCCCAATTTACTCGCATTGTATATCTTTGTACTGCAGGAGGAAATCTGCCTGATAAAAAGATGCAAAGCACTCTTGCAGTGTCTCAAGGATGTGGGAAGAGATTTCGCAGTAACACAAATGAGATACTAACCTAGCTGCCTATAAATAAATAAAATTGGCCAGAATATTAAAGGAGGAAACGAATAGCTCTTAGAAAACAATCACTCAAGCAGTCCTACAAAAACATTAATTTGCACAACTCTAACCAAATCCCGGATATTTAATGTTAAGCATTCATGCAAAAAAACTAACCAACACAAGTTATTATTCTAAATATTGTGCAAAAAGAAGGAACTCACAGTACGCAGGCTGTCTTCATAAGCCCACTCCCTCCCTGGAAAGAACAGCGCTGCATGCTGGCTCATCTCAACTCAGCAGTTTATTTATAACAGCCCACAGTGGGTATGCTCCTGAGGATATTTCGTTGTGCAGACTAGATACACCTGTCCTGAAATTCAGGGCTGCACTGTTGTATGACCCACCAGCTGGTTAGAAGCATGTTGAAGCAAAGCTGCAGAATTCCCTAGTCTGCTTCAAAGGTAGGATTACGGTTCATGAAATCTTTCAGAAAAACTCACCATATATTGCCTGAAACCTTACATATAAAGAACTTTGCAAAATTGCAAAGCAGAAAGTGACAGATGAATAACACTGGACCGTGAACATGAATACTGAAGACATGCCAGTGGAGAAGACCGGAGGTAATTGGGGGAAAAGCCTGTCGTTTTCTCAGCTGGGGCAGCAGAGGGGTGAGGTAAACTATGGGGGGATGGAAGGAAATGAGGGCGGGCCTAGGCAAGCTGGGTGACCTGGGCCTTTGTTGGCAGATGGTGGGAAGCACCACCTTGGCCTCTCACTTTGAATGCTAAGCAGCAGAGCTTTTGTCTGGCAGGCCCAGCAGCAGACGCATGCGCCGGGTGTTTCTCGGACAACCAGGAACAGACACAAACTGTGTGTACACGCACGCACGCATGCACACACACACACACACACACCAAACAGCTCCGCCATGCCTCTGTAAACCTCCATGCATCTCAGGACTGCGCAAACACACACATTCTCCAAGCAGGAATTCCCATATGCCAGGAACCGCTGAGCAGAGGCAGAGTAGCATGATCCACCACTCCTGACCTCAGGGGCCGATGTGAGAGGAAGAGGTCAGACAAGCAGCAATGCTCTCAGGGACACTTTCCTCGACATGCAACAAATTAATTCAGTGCAGTACTGGGACATAGTTAATAACACATGGATCAACTTAACAACTAAAATGTCCCGGAAGATATTAGAGGAGTTTATTTAAAAAGCAAGTATATTAATTAGCTATTAATTCCATTCCTTCTGATGATTTATAGTTTAATCTAGGACTAGACTTAAAAAAATTATAATAATACCCATCATCAGCACCAAAAGCTAAATTGGTGACGGTGTTATAAGTATTTATTACTGTTAGGCTCTTAGTTGAATATAGCTAAGCTACATATAATACAGGGCATCAAACTATTATTTGTAATTTATAGCGTAGGATGAGAATAACATTTATAAAAAGGGATTTTTTTTCCCCTCAAAAGACTTCAATACGTCAAATTAAAGCCTGGCTGCAACATTGTACAGCTAGACTGGTCACAGTAAAAATAATGTCCACCAAAAACTGGAAGCGCTCCAATCAGGATTTTCAGACTTAAACCAATTCTTTTTAGAAGTCCTGTCTGACTTTTTTTCATACATGACATGTTTTTTTTTTTTTTTGAGAAGTAGTGAAAGTATTACAGAAACTGAAGGGATTACAAGATTAACCGCAATTTTGCATCAAAGTGTATGTCCCTGAACATTTATCTCATCCTTATTAAACATAATAACGTTTATATGCCAATTCATGCATTTTTTTATTAGGGAAATAAACATTTTCTGGTATTTGACTATTTGATCACTGAATAGATCTTATCACAGGTTAGTCAGGTTCTGATCTCTGGTCGTCTGACTGATGCACCCCCCCGATGTGCATATCATGCAAAACACACATGGGTGCTTAGCCTTGACTGAAACTGAGAAAACGCTTGTGATACTAACTACCGTGTGTGAAGATGATCAACTTCTTTGAGACGCTGCTGAACACACTTCTAAAGCACCATAGATTTTCTTAAGTATCGATTTGTGTTTTTCTTTGATAACCAACTATTCAGTGGAGATTTCAAAAATTGTATATATAAAGAAACTAAAATTACATAATTTAACCGTTAAGATGGGATAACTTTTCCACCCTAAATATGTTACACTTGAGTTCACATTAGGGGCGTATTCAGCAGCTCTACTCTGATGCTGACATCATAGAAGTGAAAGTAGGCTAGGAACAATTTACAGTCATTTTGAATGCCTTAAATCAACACCAAAAAAAGACAAGATATTGTTCAATCATCTAACCTTTGGGCAACTCAAAAAAACATCACATAATTGTGTGTCGAATGATCAGCAGCGGTGGCACCTGCCATAGAACCTGGTACTCACTGCCCTTTGAGATACGAGAAACGTGGGGTGGCCATGATGGTGGGTGGCAAGGAAGCAGCAGAGGATTGGAAAAGCGGTCAGTTCACCAACACAAATGCTTTTGCCAGTAGCAAGCAGAACACATAAACCTAATAATCTCTTACTCACAGAGACACACACAGATACTGATCATGCTGTAAATAAAACAGGAGATGACACAACGATGGTGACTTCACTCAACCAAAAAGCAGACATAGGTAATGTTAGGCTACCTTCCAGGTTACAAAACCTTAACATATGAGAGCCTAAAGCAGGTCGTAGAAACCTGTTTTTTGTGAGCTGCTGGCAAGTGTTTTGGTTTTTGTTCTTTTTAATTCAACAAACCGGTCGTGCTAAACCAGAGCTTTACCTCCGTGAACCCTTTCAGGAGCTAGATTTTAACACATCTAAGCAAATTCCTACAATGCAGGCCTACTGCTAGCCTTTATTAGCTCGATTACACTTTAGAGACACAGTTCAAAACTCAGAAAACGGATGTGCCCTTAAATTAGCTGCATCTGCGTTTTAACGTGGCTGGAACATCTTGCTAGTTAATGAGCGGCAATGAACAAAGCCGGTAGCCGGGGCGAGTAGCCTGTGGTGGAGCGTTAATATATCAAATTAGGCGCATTATTTTTTAAAAACAGCACACTACAGTTGGTTCTGGAGTATAAGAACATGTAGCTAAATTAACGCCAGCTACCTTAAATCAACCTGGATTCTGCTAGCTAGGATACCCGGCTTGATTAGCTAACATTAGCACAGTTAGCAGGCTAATTGTATCCTCCCCTCCCAGCTGCCTCCAACCGAAACCCTTCATCCCAGCATCCAGCCGCGGCTAACTCCCCGCCGTTGAACACCCCGCGTCTCGGTTATCGTCGGAGTAAAAATAAAAAAAAGCACACATATATTCCAATTTGTTTTACCCAGGTGAAAGGATATGGAGGTTGAGGAACAGCGCCGGGCTGGGGAGCCGCTGGGGCTCCCGGCGGTAGAGACACCGAGGTCAGGGTAGCCCGCAGTTGGCTCGCCGGAGAGGGGCCGCTTCCAGGTCCGCTAGCTGCGACAGCGGCGGGCTTACTGACCACTTTCGGTGGCAAACTCATCGCAGAGGGGAAAAAAAAAAAAAAAGTCAAAAACAAAACACTAATAAATACTGATGGAGACAAAGCTTAGCTCGCATTCATGGAGCAAGCGTAGCTGATCCCGACAGCAGGCCCCGGAATCCCTTTAACGAGGAGAGAACGAAGCTCGAATAGCGACACAAACGGCAGTTTGTTTTCATGGGAGGTCGCAGTTCGGATCAGCGGTACTGTTCATGGGGACGGTTGGGAGGTTTAGCCTCCCTTGTCCGTCCGGAACCTCTCCGGATCCGGCTCGGTTCGTCTCTTGAAAAAAAAAAAAAAAAAGGGCAAAACAGTCGCTGCGTTCTTGTTTCTCCCTCGGCGATCTACCTTTTCCTCTCGGCAATTGTGTTTTCTATCATTTTTTCTCTCACAGAGATGGGAGACTTCGCCAACATGGCGTTGTGGCCGCTTTCAGCAGTCCGGGCAGGACAGATGATTCGGCAATTCTCGGCCGATTACGGAGTCGCTCGGCTAATCAAGTAACCCTCAATCAAAAAAAAAAAAAATCGCGCCTCACGTTCTCACAACCTGCTCGTTAAAAGTTAAAGCTGTTGTCGGCCATTATTTTATAATTAAAATACTAAAATAATAATTAAAATAATACTTTTAATCCAGAACCTACAAAAGTCCATTAAAACTGATTTTATGCGAACCATGTTTTGAATTAAAATATTTATAAAAAAAATTACAAATGGGTTATAAATACAAAAATACGTGAATACATACAAAAAAAAAGATGAATGAATAAACAAATAAATAGGCCTAAACTACTGAAATATTATTATTTAGCACTTTTAGCAGGAAGACTTCAACAGCAAACGACTCGTCAGCGCCATCTACTGTTCTAATGCAAGCATTGCAACTAAAAAAAATTTGAATTCATCTTGTAGGCTCCCTAATTTAAAATATCGTGTTTAGATTCTGAATATAACAGTCGCTTTTGTTTTAGTCAGTGTCGTTTTTAATCAAAGCCCAAGCTCAATCATTAGAATATTACATTACATAAATAAACAAACAACACAATCTTCAATACAGAAATGTTGACCTGCCGAGTGTCCTTGCATAGTACAGTATCTGCATGTATTACATGATTGTGAACGCAGTTCTAAATTATTGCTCATCTTCTTATTTACAATATATCATAGTTAATCTGTGTGGCATGGTAAAAATGTTTGCTGCTCAGTCAAAACCAGTAAGATTTTGGTCATTTCCTTCTCACTCACCCACCAGACTTGACTACCTGGATTTCCTTTGACCAACCTCTGTGTGTGGTATAGCTAGCACAGCTAAAATTTCTATTGGAAATGTTATTCTTAAATCAACAATAGTCAAACTATTTGTCTTTTGGAATGTCCTTAGCCATAAAATCTATCATGTTGTGTATTGAAATAATTTCATATTTTATTATTATTATTATTGTATCCATGTATGTAAAGTACATGAACTTTGTTTAAAGTTGTTGTGGTAAAGTACATGACTTAAAACTCCAAATAATCCGTGAAAATAGCACAAACGTTTCTTTAAGATGGATTTTACTATACAAAATAATTTGTGACAAACTTTTACAAATAAAAGAAAATATGTTACACCACAGCTCAGAAATAGCTGATGTTCTATATGTGACACTTTTTCAACATCATTTTCTTTGGAAATGTTGCAAAAGCTCTAAATATGTTTCTACATCTTACAGGTTGTTTTTTAAAAAACAAAACAAAAGCTATAAATAAGAACAGATCCAAACACAATTACCGATAAAACACACACAAAAAGAAAGAAACATTAATTTGCTTCTTTGTCACTTGTCGAACAAGCAGTTTGCATACTGCGAAGCATTCCTGCAGTCTTGTAACTAAGTAATGGGTTTCTAGTGTAGAAAACACATTTATTGCTACATCTAAGCTCAGGGAAACTTAAAAAAAAAAAAAAACTAATCCCTGTGGCGAAGCAGCAAACATTGCTGTCCTTCACATGAAGCAGGCACATGTGGTCCAGAGGAGAAGCATTAAGTGGGACGGCTTTAAAGGTTTCAGTTGTTTTGAATTTCCACCTGAAGAGACTTCATTATTGCATTTTTAAAAAAATAACTTTCATGGCCCACTTCACCATTTGTTAAAAGACAGCGCTAGGCAAGGTGTCACCAAAGTTCGCACTTATGTTTCGGGTTCATAGGAGCATCTGCTTTGCAGCCAAAGTGCTTAGAAAATTCCCGTGAGTTGGAGATGGTGCCGATGACTCTGAATCGTGATGGGCTGTGGGGATCAGTGATTACACCCTCGTGCGAGCTCTCGGGTGTCCTGACTGCACACCATACCTATGAGACGACAAACAAACAGAATGTTTATCAGACTTATAGCCAAGCTCTAGGATCACAGCTGTTTTGTGTAACTTGAATGAATATATTTCACATTAACACTTTATTTAAGACATTTTTTATGTAATTGATTTTATTGGTATTGCCTAAATACATTTTTAGTTAATTTTGCACTGCATTAACTACACATTTTCCATGGGCTCATTTAGTTCGCTAACAGCAATATGAAGCTACAAGCTTAAACATATAAATCAGTAAAAGCAGGACAAGATGTTTATGTCTGTTTGCACGTGTTCCAGAACAGCTGAGGTAAAAAAAATATTAGTTTGTTGGCATAAAAACCTAAAAGGAGATCAAATGAAGATCGAGGACATTATTGTTGAGCTAAACCACACATATGCTCAATATAGGATTATTCTCTATGAACAATTTAGTTTTGAAAACAGAACCAACATCTTACAGATTTACTTCTAAACCAACAAACCCTTATTTGAAAAAGTAATTTCCCAATAAACATAACTTCCTATTTTACCATAGGCAGCTACAATTGCCAAAAACTGTTTGCGCTAACTGACATCACAGGTGAATTTTTGGCCAACATTTCCAAGTTGAATCGTCACAGGATCTGCCTTGAATATACATGTAGACTTTGACTCGGCCATTCCAAAACCCTTGTTTTCTTTCTGTGTCTTGAGCCATTTCCAGGACTACCTGCTGGTTTACTTCAAGGCCATTGTTATGTGTAAAATAGCACAAGTGCAGTTTATTTTAAGATCACAAGATGACGGGCAGGCATTCTCATTCAGTGTTTTTCAGCTAAAGAAACAGCAAACTAACCCTCAAATATCACACTACCACTTTTAACTGTTGGTATGGTTTTTTAAATGCTTTGTTAATTTTTTGCTCAGTCTCTTCGTATTGTCGAATCACAAACAGGAACTAAGGCAGCTAATGCACAGTTTTAAATATTTTAATGTGCAGTTGTAGTAATTCTAGTAAGCAGACACCACTGAGAAGGTTCATCTTGCTTCCATGTTCTCTCTATTAGTAGATAATACTTCTCAGTTTGGTTTGCTTGAGTGCCAGACTTTTCTGACTGGCAAATCATTTTGTCATGATTTTTTGTGTATGGCTATAGAAAGTGAACTTACCTTTCCAAAAATGTATTTAAGAATGGTAGGGATTGCAGAAAACTCCTCATTATAAGCAATAAAGCCCACTGCATTGTTTTATATATTAACGTTAACATCATAAGAGGATGCTGCCTGTACGATCAACAAGGGGGAAGGAAATCCATGTAGGATACAAACCTGTGCAAATCCTACAAAAAACAGCTGATGATTCGTCATTCCCAAGGCCGGCAGTGTTGCTTCCTCACCATTCTTTTTGATCCAGTTCGTGTAGGCCTTAAAAGCAACAAATTATCTTATCACATACATGGAATCATTCGTCTTTCATCATAGAAAAGAACATTGTTCATTAGCTAAGTAAGACTTATGTTGCACAAGAAATGGTTTTGCTTCCTGCTCTGTCAATCCTTCCAGTTTCCTGTTACCTACTCAACTGCCTCACAGTGTATGACCTTTGATTACATGGAAAGAATGTGTTCATGTGAGGAAGTAACCAGAAGCTGACAAGGCCACTCATAACCACCTGTTTGTTTTCCAGGCCTCGCTGTAAACGGAACGAAGCCGTTTTCCAATACAGAAAAATCGAGGTGATCATCTACAACCTTGACATCACACTAACACAGCAGGGATGACAGCCGTTGGATCTTATATAGGGCAAAAATCTTACAACAAATGTGAGTATAAATGTATAATAACCAAAATTACTAAAAGGTTTATCAGTTTTTAATTTAATAAAATTAAATCCCACCTTATAAGCAGCTTTTAATCCTCCGTTGTCAGCAATGTTCTCCCCCAGTGTGTGTCTCCCATTCAGAGGCTCCTTGTTGATGCTATAATTGCCATATTGCTCCACCATACATTGGGTCTGCCTCTTGAAGGCCTCCACAGATGAATTCTTCCACCAGGGGCGTAGATTTCCATCTTTGTCGTATTCCCTCCCTATGAATTAAATTGTAAAGTATGTCACAGCCTAAATACTGTTGCTTTTTCACAACCAACGTTTTGTTTATTTTATATTTACACACCTTGGTCATCAAACGCATGAGTCAGTTCATGGCCCATGACAACTCCGATACCACCAAAGTTCAGAGCTCTGTACAGAAATACCCAAAGCAAAAATAGACAAAATGACCGACAACTAGGAAGCAAAGGTGATTTTACATTATTTTTAGGAATAAAAACAATAATCACCTTAACTAGCATTTTTTATGTATCAATAAACATTCAAATTAACGGCTGAATTCTCACATTTTCTAAAAATACTGTTCAGGGTATTTTAGTTGAACTTGAAATTACGAACAGCAATTTACAGTATGTGCTAATAATGCTGGTAGTTTTAAACTGTCAGCAAAAGTATGAACAACATGATCTACTTAAAATAAGAAGGGGGTGACGTACTTGGGCCAAGATCGACTATAGAACGGAGCCTGAAGGATCCCTGCTGGTAGAACCATCTCGTTCTTTGTTGGGTTGTAATATGCATTAACAGTTGGAGGGGTCATGCTCCACCTGCAAAAGAAGAACCATAATGCTGCAAGGAGTCGCTCACTTTAAAATCACAACAAATTGAGGGCATTGATCAGAATCAACATCCATGCCAGGTGGACAGATCAGTTTGGAGGGCATAGGAACAGCAATCTGACCTCTCGCTCCAAACAGCCTGATTAAATAAAAGGATCAGCTCAGTGGAGAGAAGCAGGCTGCCTGGGAACATTTGAGGATGGCAGCAGTGTTCTTCTAGTCAGTGCAATGGGATATTTGATCCCAGAAAAGCGTTTCTACCTCCTCTAAGGGAAGGTGGGCGGCAGGAAACAACTCACTGGTTTCTGTTTGGGGGTTTCCTCAGCTGGTCTGCAGTCACTCGGGCTGAGAAGTTGTAGTACTGCATGACATTCTGGAAGTACAGATCTGACACCACCCCAAACTAAAAGAGAGGAATGATAGGGAATGAAAGCAGGAATTCATCGGTTTACAGAGCACAGCCTCTGCATTTACCTACATCATTGAACACTTTGTCCAGCTTTGTGGCGTTCATGATGAATTCTGGATATCCAACCATGTTGTATATAGCATCTGCCTGTAAAGTATAAAAGTAAAAAAAACTGTAAAAGGCAGATGTTTACACCAGGTGGCAGTGCTGTGTTGTACTGATGTCAAACTGTTTGGAGACAAGACCTCCCTTAGTCATCAGTACCTTTTCTTTTGCAGCTTTTTTTGTCTCTGAATCCATCCAGCTCACATCCTTCAAGCCATCCTCAAATGCCCATTTAATTTCAGCAACCATTTCTTCAGCCTGAAGCACAGAAGAAACATAGATGTGCAAAATAAACACAGAATCCCATCATCATGTCACACAGCAAGAGAGCCTTCGCATGAGACACTTACAATGGCTTTGCTGTCCTCTGCAAAGGTGTCCTTAACAAACAGGGCGCCCAGAGCAAAGCCCAAGGCGCTGTCTGTGTCGCTGACACACAGCTTCCAGCGTGGAGTACAGCTCTACAAAAACAACGACAAAACACATTGGCGACTATGTCTGACATACGACGCCGTACATGTTTGTACGGAATGTTTCAGTCTTGTAAATCAAGTTTGCAACCTTGAAGCAGGAGAATATTAGTGAGATTGTAGCAAAGTGAAGGTAAGCAAAGGGGAACGTTTCACGTGAGAATGCTGTCTCCTGTAAAACTGCAATGATTAGATGTTCTAATGCCAAATAAAATACACGTTCATTAGTTGGTCTCTCATATTCCCATCAGACAAATAAGTATTAATATAAAAAAATGATTTTTTTACTAAATAAATATGATGATCCACAATATGTTGAGCTGTTTTTATTTCGAAGTAAAAAAATAGTGATCTAAACATGGAGGAACATTTAAAGTAAGGATTTTATTTGTTTAAACACATATCCTGTAACCAGGGAATACAAAGTCCTTGTTTAAGTAAAAAAAAATTTAAATTAAAGGAAGGACAAAGATACGGCATATTCAAGTCGGAAAAAATGTACAAGGTCACGGTGAGGAAACGAGGAAGACTCTGAGCAAGCAAAAAAGTCCAAATCTACTTAAGCACACAGCACTGGATGGAAAAAGAGAAACAGTCGACATCTCTCTCTTGTAGTAAAAAGACAAAGAGAGATAGGGTTGGTTTGTTTTTACAGCTTCACCCCTGCAAGAAACACTGCAGGAGGAAAAGGATCTGGCTAAGATAAAGGCTGGGGTCACTAGAACTGTTATGGCTGAACAATTACACACCGCAAAGATCTGACTTAAGGGTCACCCTACGCATTAAACACTTTTCAATATTTGAGTTAGATTGTGTTTTTAATATCTATACAGTATACTATTCAGATCAAGCTTATTTATGTGTAATGATGAGATAAATCCTGGTTTTCAGACCTGCTTTACAGCCAATCTGAATGGGTTTTAACTATTTTGTTAAGAACAATTGGGCATCAATTTCAGTCTTTAAATGTGTAAAGCCATAAGAGAAATACCTCTAAATACTTTTTGCTGTAACTTTAGCAAAAAGCTGAAACATTATTCAAAACCAAACATTATTTCTGTACCATTATGCAATCAATAAACATAGAAGACGGAAAAACAAATAAATACAGATAATCTTGTGTTTGGTCTTTAATTTTGTTACACATGGTGCCTTTTATTCATTTGTGTTATCAGAATCCTGGTTGTCTAGTCATAATGTCACATTAAGCTCCTCTTAGAAATAAAGGTGGTTGTAGTAATATTCCTGTATATCTAAAGAAAACAAACTAACAAACAGGGCATTTGAAAGGAAATTGAATATAAATTTGTTTCCTAAAGTCAGTGGTGTGACACATGGCCATTGTTTCATCCGTGGTAAATTCTGTGTCTGTGTTGAGCAGTGACCCCAATCATCTGTGCACGGTAAAATTACACAAGGGAAAACAGAATAGGAAGAAAATGGGGTCAAGTGATCAGTTCCCAAAAAAAACAAGGTCCTTGTGGGCCAGCTTTACCAACCCTCTGCACTGAAAGGATATTTTTGCATCTGTTAAAAGAAGATTCAGTTCCATATCTAAATCTCAAAAGGTCTAAATATCTTTTTCTCACCTTTTTAGTACCATACATGACTTCCAGAAAACGCTGCTCTGCATCCTGGAATCTTTGATCTAAAACGGAAACCATCTTTCTCACCACCTTCATTATCATGTAATTGTTGAGTAGACTGCAGGAAAAACAAAGCACCACATCGTTGTTGTAGCTAAACAATTTGCAGCTTGTGAAAGACTTCTGGCTTTGCATTTATGATTTTAAAGAGTAAAGCATCTTTAATTTTACCTTTTATTCGTGTTTGCTATGAGCTCAGAGACTTTTTGGAGATATTCTTTGGCGTAGACGACAACAGGCTCTGACTCATTAAGTGTGACAGGCGTGAACACTTCTGTCAGAAAAGGTATCCAGTCGATCGCAGGAGCTAGATTCTGCAACAGGACATGAATGTGGGTTTTAAAGAGTCCCAAACATGGTGCCCGTAATTTTCCTGCTGCCCTATATGTATATGTATAGATTAAAAAAAACATCAACAATCACTCGGCTTTTTTTATCCATCACTCACTTTCAGGTCCTTAGCCTCTACTTTATGGTAAATCAGTTCTTCATCTCTCCTCTCCTCCTGAGGGACCGTGATGTTAGCCAGGGTCGTTTCAAAGTCCATGATTTCTTCCATGAGTGTCCGAGACTTCTCCTGTGAGCCGCCCAGGAGAACCCCTAACTCCACAAGGAAGTTGAGGTATGCTGTGAGATACTGCAACATTTGTGAATGTGAAACAAATTGATTAGAAAGGCCGTGAGGACACACTTTATTATGAACTTAAAATATTTCTTCTCAAAGGTACAGATTTGAGATCCAAAACAATAAAATGTGCATTCTACAGTGAAAGTTTGTCTTAGATTGCCTTTTCATTGGCTGTTTTGTTGAGGTAGTACTCCCTTGAAGGCAGTCCCAGGCTGGACTGATCCACCTACGGGAAAGAGACACATTCATATTATTACTGAAATACATAACGTACTGTTTTCTTTTCAAACATATAAGTATAAGCACTTTTAAGGGCGGAGGCTTGACAAAGATCATCTCTTTGGAACTGGTTGATCTTGTGATACAGCACAAACAAAAACATCCCCAAGCAACATTGTGAATGTGACTCCGCCATAAAAATGTGAGGACGTAACATTGTATGCTGCAGGGAAGCCAACAAAATCTTTTTTTGTATGAATATAGAAAAGCTAGGATATCATTCAAAACAATGTTAAAGAGGACCTTCTTTATATATAAAATACTGTACATAATTTTAATTAGAAAACACATTTGGTAAAGAGTATTCACCTGGATAACATTGCTGCTGGAGTTTTTGGAGTCTGTGCTAACAAACACAGTGAAAAAAGGGGAAGTCCTTAAGCTGGCAGAGACACTTCGGAGAACTTCTTGGAAATTGTCCTTGTCCCAGGGTTCAGTCAGAGCCCACCCTCCTATCTGAAATGCACAGGGATTAAACAGGCCCATAGTGACGCAAGGAACTGGAAGTAAAAACCAACAACAGGAAAACTAAAAATTTGTTTGATGTTTAAGTAGTTGTGAAGAAGCATACCTGGCTGATTAGCTGCTGCAGAGGTTTAGCTCCCAATTCTTCAATCTTTGACTCATTCATGCAGGCCTGATAGTATTGTTGGGCTTTTTGCTCAGCCTTACCGAGTCCTTTCATTGTTGTGTTTTCTGCCAAAGTTGCAAAAAGTGAGTTCAGTGATAGACATTTTGTTGCTATTTCAAAAAACTTCTGGTGCAAAACAGAAATTTAAAATATCTTTTTGGTTACTCTTAAGCGTGGAGTCTCTTTTACAGTATTTAATCTTTTAATCTTTTTAACAAGTGTTCTGTGATTTATCTTATCCTTTCTATGCTGATGACATTCAGCTTCTTATTACTTTCAAACCTTAGTGTGTTGAGGAAGGTTTGGTTCTACAGAACGTTTGCAAACATAAATTCGTGGTTGTCAGATAATTTAATTCAGCTAAATTCGTGCTCATAATAATTTGTCATCACATATTTCCATCGGCAGCTCATTGCTCGCTAAATTAAGAGTATCGTAAACACCAAAGGCAAAAATGCAGACTATGTAACAAAGGATTTGCTCTCCTTAGTTAAGTCTTAAAACATTCATTCAATTCAATTTCAATTCAAATTGAATAACAGAAAAAGGAACCTGACCAGAGGGCCCTGAATGTTAGGATTCTAAAAAAAAAAGGAATGATGTTAACCCCTTTGTTTGTTTCCATAGTTTTGCTGCAATGTTTTGTTCCAACTGAACGTGAACAAGGACCTTTTGAATCAAGATGCTTACCTAATAAACGCTTCATCACCAGCATGTTGTGCTCCCACAGGTTGCTAAAAGGACCCCAGCGGGACTTCCCCTCTGGAAGAGGGTTGTTCTTCACCCAGCCCCCACAGGCAAAGTTGTAGAAGTCATGGCAGGGGTCCACGGATCTGTCCAGGGCTCCCATGATAGAGCTAGTGACAGTAATGCATGGCTCTGAAAAACACAGGCCTGGGTGAGCTGCAACACAAAGACATTTGCAAAGAGAAAAATTTACATTTTAGATATTTCGCTTTCTACTTGTGGGGAAAAAGTGCAGAATCTGAAAATATTTCATGGTAAGACAAATATGCATGAGGGTTTTTAGAGCATCTGGAAGCCATCATTTTTTAAGCCAAAGCACACAACCTGGAGGGAATACTTTTCTAAAGAAAAGTCTTTTATAAGTCAACTGAGGAGTGGTAAGAGAAATCTAACGTCTTATCGATGACTAGCTCTTTTATTGTCTAATTGAAGAGAAATAAACACATTTAAATGATCGTTTAAAAACAAAGCAAATCAAATTTTTGTGTTAAAGTATTTTATGTCCACCCACAAAAGCTGTAAAACACAGAAAATGATCAGAGTTCAGAGATGTTTGAGTATTGGTTGTTACCCAGTACATAAACAACTATATAACACTTTTACACTTTTAACCTGCCTTACAAGGAATGAGACAAAAAGAAAATATCAGCAATTAGGAGATTAGACCTTCCCAAAGGAGATATCATCATTGTTCCTTTTATTGTTTCAAAGTGTGATCTAACATGAGATCCTGAATGGGAGGAAGTGGCATTCGGTTTCCTATGGTATAGGTTACGAAGAAGCAGCCAGGATGCCATAGTAAGTCCACAAGATCATTTCCATAATGAACAAGCTCAAGGGAGAGATTTGGGTTGTTTCAGGCAGCTTAGTGTGGGGTGTGGCCTCAGTAAAAAGAAGTATGTAGAAAGTACTGTGAAAATGAAACATAACGGATTAATACTTGCTACACTTGGGAAATAAACAATTCTTTACATTAAATTGCGTTTTTAATCATATCTTCTTGTAAAACAAATTAAAAGAAAAAACGGCTTGAATGAAATACAAGAAATGCCTATTAGTTAATTGTGACCATTAGATTTTCTGTATTGTGAACAACTATTTGAACAATCTACACTATTGTGTCACCAAAAATAAAGATGGTTTAATTAAAATAAATATTTTCTCACAATTTTGCAAATATGATGATAATCAAATCAATATAATTGGATGTCTGTTTCATTTAATTTAACCTATATATAGAATTTAAAACTACTAAGCCTGCGATTCATACTGTATCTAAGTTATGAGAGCAAAGCAACACAACACACCTGCTTTTGCTCGACTGATTTGAGCGAAGACGTGTGTGCAGTCCAACATACGACAACAACAAGCAATGTTTACATTTAAGGAATCTGCATAGGACCAGTTGGAAGGTTTACAGCAATGGGACAGGGGAACAAGACAGGACAAAAAGCTGACCTCGGAGGTCAGGGCAGTTTAAAAAAGCTATATTAATAAAACATAATGTAGTGCGAGCTAGATTTAAGTTTCAAAGCAGAGACACAACTTTGCAGGCTGGAGGTGAGGATGTTATTTGGCAGCATTATGGGTGTGTCATTCTAGATTACAAATTGCTGTTAAAAAAACCCAAAAACACCCTTTATCTGGCTATACATATTGCAAGTACATTTGCCAAAAACATTTGCAGAACTTTGCATCTGAAGCAGTGTAGCTATTTCCTGCTTATCAGTTTGAAGCTCTACCCACTTATTTGCTTTGCTGCCAATTCTTCCTAACAAAGAGAGAACCTGGTTTAAAAATGAAAAATATGTTGGGTTTTTCTGATTTTAATTTTTTCTAGTATTTTATTCCTTACGAATCAGCTTCTGTTCCTAAAGGGTTAATAAACAGCCATTAGAAAAGGTAATTACGTATTGCACTTAGTAAATTACGTTGTGTTATTTTTGCAAGATATTAAGAAAACATTCCAAAGAAACCTGATGTGTCTTTGCGGTTGCCTTGAACTCACCTTGATTGTAAAAGACTCCAGCAGAGATGAGTGAAATAAACAGAGCGACAGACAGGAGACACACCAAAAACAGCAGCCTCTTCTCTTTTTCCGTCTTGCCTGGGAAACACGTGCTGCTCCGGTCTGGCAAGTAGGTCACCTGTGTATGGAAATGCAAACACAACGTACAAAACTAAATAAAATTCACTGGTATAAGGTAGACAGGGGTTTATCTGGTTGAATCACTAAGACTAAAAGGCTTAACACATAGTGGGAACCTCAATTAACTAACCTGTTGTAGAAAACAGTTGCTATAAATTTCTCTAAATGAATGAAAATGCATATTCTTCAAATAACTGTTTTGAACTTAGGAAAAAATCTGCCAAAATTTAAAAAAGTGCCTTTAAAACATAACTGGTAATTATAATATACTTGGCTTATGCTTTAACAGTAAACACTGTTCTGTAGGGTTTAAAGGGTTAAAAGGCGCTAACAATGAATTCATCTGTTTATTTGAATCTAACGACTGTGCAGGGTTTTACCTGAATGGGTGATGATGTGTAGACATCGTCGCTGCTGGAGTTCACCAGTTCCTCCTCATCTAACGTCGCTCTCTTGTAGGTTGACATCTGAAAAGTCAAATGAAGAAAGGATTCTCTCAGTGCTTCCATTGTTCCCCTCAAGCCCCTATCTCTCCCAGATGAGCGATGTGTGACAGCTTTTCTTTTGTGATCGCTATTCTCAGTTCCCGGGTGTAGAGCAGGGTTGTCCTTTAAGATCCATCAGGGGGGAATTCACTTTTTCAGGTTGAAACCACTTTATCCTAAGATCATCGAAAAGATAAATAATCAGTTCCCTTCTCTGAAAGCACTTTCCTGATCCCTATCAACACCACTCGCAGGCCACATGGCTTCAGACACAACGACAGACGTAACACTTTAAATCTTCCTGAAATTCCTACTAAAACCTCCGTCTCGTTGTGTCTCTCTCTCTCTGTGTCTTTCTTACTTCATGGACTTCCTTCTCAGCCCACTTTATGCAAACACGGAACCAGTGAAAAACAGGAAGGAGCTCTGACTTGAGCGATTTACATGACTGCGTAAGTGATTGTGTGGCGATGTGTGTCTTTGTGCGAGCACATTCCTAAACGTGGTTTCACTTAGGTTTGGGGAGGAAATCTCAGCGCTGCAGCTCACACCCACTGCTGTTTCTATAGGATGAGATACACTAAGAGGCGGGGGAACCAAAACAAAAGATACTCCTCCAACTCCACGCTCTTTGTTATCTTGCCTAGTAGACATAACAGCCTGTTCTCAAAAAAAGCCATGGAAATCGTAATCGAATTATTATTTTAATTATTACTGTGCAAATGATTAAAGGGAAAAATTGTTAGTGGAGGAAGGAGTTTTTGAAACAAGTGTGCAGAGAAATAAAAAATGAAAGCATGTTTTACCTTCATACAGACTAAAGTAGATTTGAATAGAAGCACAAAAGAAAAAGTTCATATAACAGAGATGCTCTGTAGAAATAATGGGATGAAAACCGAAATTAAAAAGTACTTATTCCTTGAATAAAAAAAAATCTTAAACAATGACATCTAAATTATTCAGCAAACATATTAAAAGCTAATCTATAACCCGGCCTCTCTCACCCAAAATGTCTAAGCCTTTCCTAGATGCAACCACAACAGCAAAATGGATCTTACTGCATGTCAATTACCTAATGGGGATTGTTTAATGATACTTTGGAATTTAAAAAACGTGCTTTTTTTATTTTTGAAATAGACAAAAGCAGAAGCTCTATTCGTAAGCTTGAAGTTCTGAGATATCGCATACCAACTGCGCAATTACAAATATTACAATTTGATTTGATTAGATTAGCAGAATTTGATCTAACAAGGAAATTGTCACTTGGCACGTACAACAGGTTTGATGACAGTGGATAAGAAAGTAACTACAGTTAACTTAAAACTTTTTAAAAAGGAGTTCCTTTTTTACAGCAATATTCAGTCTAGAAGCTTGATATATTTTTTTTATATGTTGAGGTTGGCTCTTGGATTTAAGTTACTCTGCACGTACGGCAACAACCCACTAATGTAAAATTAAAATCAATGAGGCATTAATAAGGGGGGAAAAAAGCATTGAGCAACAATATCCTTTAAAGAATCAACCATAATATTTCAATGTTGGACTTTTCTGAGTTTTTTTCTTGGTTCTTACATTTCTTGTTTCATTTTCTATTCACTTAGAAAGTCCTACACAGGAAAATCCTATCAGTGATTAGATGAATAATCTGTTTTTGAATAGACAACAGCTGCATAACACGCCACAAGTATTTTATCATTGCAATACCAGTGTGTGCAATATTTTTATTGCAATGGACTGTTTTTCCACACAGCGATTTTTAGCTGTAACATTTGAATAAAATTAAACTTTTACATGTTATTTTTAACAATTAGCTGGTTGGTTAAAAGACAATGGCAGCAGAGGGACACGTCTGACACCAATAACGATGCCTTAAATACTTTGTGAGGACAGCCTGACCTCAATAAATTCACATGTGCCATATAATTCATGATGGATCGAATTGAACTCCACGGGATTACGTATTTAATAATATGTACACATTTTTTTTGTGGTAATTTGTGGTGGTCAAAAAACACAAATTGTGAAAATCGTGATTTACTTGTAAAATTCCTAAAAGAAAAAAAATATAGGTTAATATTTTGAATAGGCCCTGTAAATCGTCATCTTTTGAATGCTTATTAGTATATTCGCGATTGCAAGATTTATTATCGTTCACCTTCAGAACATACATTCTGCAGCTTATATGATCACTTAAATCCAGAAGATTTATGATAAACACAGACTGAGTAGTAGATAGGTCCCTGGCAATAATGTTGTATTGGCTGGGTAGCTCATTGTCACACATAAATAACTAAAATGGGAAGAGCTGTTGTGCAACAATGTTCAAACAGAGATTGCATTCTTTAGGCTGTCTATCATGTCAAATAATTTTGCAAATGACCAAGTGTTCAGACAGCAACAAAAACATATTCAGGAGTTTGGGGTTCATTAACTGAGCAAAGAATGTTGCTGAAGTCAGTGAGGCAGGAGCCTCGCACAGAAATGTCCAGGACATAAGCTACGACTGTCACAGTTCCTGTATTAAGCAACTTGATGCAGAGGTAATATCTAAGGCATCTTATCTGACTGAAAGGAAAACAAAAGTTCTCACTGTTCTCTTCACAGATACAAGTTAAGATACAAGTAAGGGGAAAAGTGGAGAGACACAAAATCCAAGTTGTTTGAAGTCCAGTGTGAAATTTACATAGTCAGAGATAATTTAGGGGGCCATGTCATCGGCCACCGTCGCTCCAAAGTCCCTGTAGCCATCCAAACGTTGTTTAGGCACTTTAAGCATGAATTAAATGAGCATGGCTGTGCGAGGAGTACATCTATGGAAAGTGCTTGGAGATGAGTATAAAAAATGTGCTTCTATAAATCGGTTCAAAAAAATTTATCAGAACTCTTTATTAGTAAACTAGGTTTTAATAACCTATGACATTTGTAACTGATTCAGTAAATAACACAAAAGGATGCCAAGACTAAATAATAACTGCACCTCTTTAGACACGCACCTTAGTCAAAACTTTTTGTATTGGTTCATATTATTATCAGCCATAAATAAAAGCAAACCCTACAAATAAAAATATTACATATATATCTTTGTGTGCAATGGATCTGCATGTGTTCTTTACCTCCAGGCAACACGACAGAAACACAACTCATTCTGGGCCACCTGGGACAACAAAACCGAGCATAGGCAGACCTGAGAAATAGGTTTAAATGGGAATGCTCATCTTTATAGCATGTAGCACAACTTTAACCCCTATGCTCTGGCTTGCATCTGCCTTTCTTGATCCATTAAATCTAAAATAAACCGACGACGGAGCGTACGCTTCTTGAGTTAAATCGATCTTTAAAAAATAAAATAAACACAGCTAGGTTGTAACGCTTGTTTTAACTTACTTGTAACTTGTTGCATATAAACATGCCACTAAAGAGAAATGAAATTTCCACTGCAAGCATCCTAAATGATTCCAGCCAAACAAGGAGCGGAGGCTCCAGTTAAATCTTGTGTCTGTTCTGTTACACAAGAGGTTTCTACATGACCCTAGTTATACAGAGAGTGAGAGATTTTTGCATAACCAAGGAATAATAGCAAGGACAGAAATATGATGAAAGATGGATAGAGATGAGGATGGTGGGAGGGCAAAAACAAGAGAAAAACTTTATTTAACATTTTTGGTTGTATGAAGGTTTCATATTACCCTTAACAGGCCTTTGAAGGTATAAAGGTAACACGTTCAGCCTGTGATTTTTCTCCTTTTGTTTCGCATTCCTCATTTGCTCCATCAATGTTTACCCTATAATTTTCTGAGGGTTTACAGAGGTTCCACTGAAACTAAACAGCGTGCTTCCTGAAAATTAAGAACCACGTTTTTATTTTCATTGAAAATAAAAAAATGTCATTCTCCCTTCTTTTGTGTGCTGTGCGCTAGATCTGTGTGCCAATCAACAAAGAAAACTGGCCGAGGACCATGCCGTTGTCACAAACACACATTCCTGAGCCCATATCCACTGTTTTCGAACATTTTCCTGGAATTGAAGCCTGTGCAGAGGCGCGAGAACATGTTGCCACATGAATCGAAACCCCTGGGGCTGAATCACATCCCTTTCTCAGTTCATGTTATTTGCGGTCTAATAGCGTCCACTTTTAAGGAAACGTGTCACTAGCGTTTGATACAAGAAGCATTACCTCAGTTTTTTATAATACTTAACTTTTATCGGCACCCTAGATACAGATGCTCAAAATAAATGTCATCGTTTTTCTGGTTTAGATCTCAGGGCTGTGATAAACATGGAACAAAAGTTGATTACGTGTTATCTTGCAAACCAATATTACGTTAGCCTGGCTAATTATTCTTGAACGTAATTACAAAGTAAAGACTAACCAGTTTCAGTTTTTTGCATATGCAAAGAACTATTATTTTTAAAAAAAAATTTTTTTAAAGGGTTTCCGATGTGAAGCATGCTAACTTTAATTCACGCTCATCTTGTTTGTTTTTGGTTGATGCCCTTCTCTGTGTTTCAAGCTTAATTGCAGCCTCATTTCACCTTAATCAAACTCTACATGTTCTTTATAATTAAAAATTTGAAAAACTTAAGTCCTTATCAAGCCTTGTCTTTCACAGCTACAGTGAAAAAAGCTGAGGTAATTTCCTATCTTACAAGGACCATCAAACATCTGTTTCATTTGAAATTCATTTGATTTCCTGTCTTACCTATTGGGACGAGATGTAGGGTGGCTAATAGAAAACTGTGTCATATCTTATTTTCTCTCCAGGGAAACCGGATGAAATTATCCAGACAGGGATCAGTGTATAAAAGAGACTATAGTCTAAACTTCCCAAAATGCTTTGGTTACATTTATTAATTAGGGCTTTGTTAATTAATATTTGTCAATATTTGTCGACTATTTATATGAAAAAATGTAAAGCAGGATTTCTTAACTAAGTAAATGTACTCATATAAAAGATTGTTTCTGTTTTTCAATTACAAAAAAATATGCTAATGCAGTAAATTATATTTTGTTCATACACATTTTCTTTTACCAATAATTGTAAAGAATACTATATGTATCACTGGAAGACCCTCAAATCACACAGTAACCACAAAAACCTAAATTCAATGCTCCTTCTAAAGTGGTTGTGGAACCAATTAATGTCTCTCAACACCTACCTTGGAATGCCTCTGGGTACGAACTGAAGAAGAAGTCCGAGCTACTTAGGTCCCAGACAAACTATGTGGTTAATGTCAGCGGTAGGAGGGTTGTAGCAAATCCTCATGGTGTTCCACGATGTATTCCCATAGAAAACTCCTCTAATACTTAAGGTCACAACCTTTAAGTGAGGCTGTAAACCCCAAACATGCGTCAGTAATTCGTCACTGATCCTGCGAACCAGACTATTATTTGCAGCGTTAGGGCATTCCTCCAAAAATAACTTGTTGTGTGTTTGTGTACGAGACGTAGTTCTGCATTTGCTGCAGAGGACCTAGTTTGACAGCTAATTTCTGAGAACAAGAAAAAAGATCAAAAAGGTAATTGTGATGATTTATAACTGTACATATTGTGTAGCTACAAACTCTGCAGTTCAGTTAACCATCATAAGTAGCCATACCATGCAAGATCTAAACATGGTTTCAGACAGTATTTGATTTGCGAATAATCAGTAAATGCTTAAAATAAGACCAAGCCTGGGCTTTACAGAAAAGGAACGCAATTCACATGAAACCTTTGGAATCACCTCTAACCCACAACCCACTAATAACCTCTAGGGTACACATAAGGAAACCGCATCTACATTAGAAAAGCTACCATTTCCTGTTCTGTGGGAACACAAAGTCAAAAAGGAGAACAAAAACAACAACAAAAAAAGGGTCCAATGTGCTATGCTATGCTAATGTGTTCGTGCCTCTTTAATTTCATTGGGATGTTTTTAAGGGAATAAAGTATTAGATATATATTCCAATTGGAAATAAGGTTCATTCATTTGTACTAACTATCAAGACTGTATTCAACCTATTTAAATTAGACACATGTAAATACAATTTTGAACAACCAGTAGTAGTTATTAGTAAATGGAGTCAACATGCAGGTGATTTAATCTCAGTATACAGCAGGATTAGGTAAGAAAATAATATCCTGAGATTTGCACATTTCACAGAGGACTGTTCAATCCATCATCCAAAGGTAGAAAAACCTGCTAAATACATAAACACCTAAGCATGAATCTATCAAAACGTTCTCTCTCACATAAATACACAGGCCAAGGAAGGAACACTAGATGATAGGAAAAAACTAACACTGCATCGCCACAGCAAATCATGTGGTGACAACGTTGTGCTGTGCAAATTGTTTCCGTCTGGGATGCTGGTCAATGTCAAGAAGAAGAGGATGTGATCTAAACTAGGAAGGGGTCACAGGACATTTGGGACTGGGGTGAAGTTTTTCCTTCCAGCAGTACAGCCACACTAAACACACAGCTGTTTCACATGTATGTTTGGGGCTCCTCAGCATCCTACTATCAGGGAATAAACTAATCTGCAAACACTGCAGCAGTATCATGTAAGTGTGCATAAAATACTGTCTTGTTTCTGAACTCTTCTGCATGCAAACTGAACCATTTACAGTGTGTGCTGGTCGACCTTCATACATGCAAACCACCTCAGCTCCAACACGTCCTCATTGGTGTTCCCTGTGTTTCAGCCGGAAGGCCACAGATAAGACAAAACTGTCACAGTGCTGAGATGTTTCCTTTGGAAAACACACACACGCACAAAAAAAAAACCCTGATAGCAAAAAATACAATCCACTTTCCCAGGAAATCAGCTTTGTGCTCCTTTACAGTGGGATTGTCAGACTAAGCTGAATGACTTTACCAGAATCTTAACCCTTTGGATTTTATTTTTAGTGATTCATTAGCATGACAGCATTAAGAAAATAAAGAGCTTTCATTTTTTTCCTCCCTCAACTGGTTTATAATATCAAGGCTGCAGCGTTGAAATTCTTAAGATTCCTGGCCATAGGAGGACTCTGAGTCACTATTCTGTATACATTTCAGGTTCTCTTACATATGTGGAGGGATCAAATACCTGACATCTATTTTTCCACATCATGCTGTGATGGTTCCCGCTAATGCGGTGCATTAACTGCAAGCAGTCAGGTTTGTTTGCTAAACAAATGAAATTTTGCATACGCTACACATTAATACTGTAAAACGCTGTTGCCTAAATACAATTAAATACCCTGGTGGCAAGATTTTTATCAACATAAGGTGAGGATTAAAGGTAAGGCAGAGGGAAGCTCCCACAGGCACAGACAGATAACAGGAGATTACTCGTTCTAGCTGTTGTTGTGCCAGGCTGGAGCACACTCCCAGTCACACCTAGGTAATGAATAACCAAACAGTAAATCGTGCTCGCTTGAGTAAAGCACATCCAAGGTTTTGTAGCGTTAATAAGCTAGTAAATCACTACAACATGTCTCTGCAAACACTGAGCTGATGGCTTCTCCGCCTGCATCCGTATATCAGGACAATAGATTATAGTTTTAACCTTCAGGTTTGACGTTTTAGTGCAATAAATTAGAAAAGAAAAATGGCAAAACAGCAGCGGCAGTGACACATCGTGGGAGGATATGCCTTTCTCAAACTGAATTAGAGTGAAGCAATCTATATTTTCAGAGAAAACTAACTCCCATGATCTGTGGCAACTGAACTTTAAATGTCTGTTTGCCCTTTTGTTGCTTTATGTTCGGTTTACGAGGGAAAACATTGTATATTCTGTAGTGGCTTGTTTATAAGCCATAAACATAACATTACTCAAAATACTTCAGCTGACGACACACAGTTTACTTAGGAAGTTATGTTGTCCCGAGGACGGTTATGATTGGGGATATCTCGTCTGTTGCCACATTAGATCATTTTGGCCGTCAGTGTAAATATTATCCGTGCAGCTTAGCCAATAATACTAGAAGGAAACAAACACGTGCAGCTGTGTTGTGGCTACAGAAATATTTTGGCTGAAATGCTGTTTTGGTCTCAGCTGGGAGGATAAAGTGTCAGTAAATGGGTCACTGACAATGGCTGGGGCCACTAAGTGCTGGCTGTGTAAATATGATGCTCACTTAACATGCCTCTGGGAATATGTGACCACATTAAGGCTTAAACCTGACAAATGGGAGACATTAATAAAGGTTATATATATATATATATATTGGGGGGGGAAAAACATATAATTAACGCAAATGTTGTAATATGATCAATTTAGCACCGAAAGATTATATGTGAGGCCGTTAGATTATACTAGGAATATAATAAACACAACAGTCTACATGCAACTTTCCATGTATTGCTATATGTGTCTCAAACAAACTCCAAAAACTTTCTTTAAAACAAAAAACAAAAAGAAAACATGTTTGGTTCTGTGGCCACAAATCAATCATATGATGCATCGATCATAACAGACAAGAAACAAACATCCGTGTCCTTTCTAAAGTAAAAGCAGGATCGCACCATGAGAGATGAAGTGGAAGCGGAGGACGCGTTCTTACCCTGCTGTGACTCCGTCCCCCGCCGCCGCCGCAGCCGTGACTCTGCAGCGCTCTCCAGACCTGCGGGGGGACAGCGAGGGAGCTTCAGCAGCAGCGACCAAAGACACGCTCCCCCTGAGTCAAGATAGTTCCCGTCCCGCCTCGCACAGACCGCGGCTCGCTTCCTGGACACCAATGGCGCAGAGGACGTCACTAGCAACTCCAGCTGCGTAATCCCTGCGTCACGCTGAGCTGTGAGCTGCCCCTCTATGACATCACATATGTAATATATCACTAGAAACCTACAGAAAATGGTAGTAATCAATGGGAACGTTGCTAGTGGATGCACTAATAACACAACAACACTAACAGTAATAATAATAATCATAATAATAATGATAATACACTTCTACAAAAGCGTGACATTGGAATTATAGAGTATTAAGTAATTACGGAATCTAAGGAAATAACCAGACATACTGACAAAAAAAAATGCGTCTACAAATATTGTAAATGATTAAAGTAGGTTGCTTGGAAATATAAAGTGCCGTTTGCATCTAAAGGAATAAAAGAAAGGCTTCAACTAGCAATGAGGAGAATATTTCATATATGAATGCTGATATTATGAGTGGATGTTGCGTTTATGATGTATCGCCTTTTTTCATGACACTTTTTCTGTTCCTTCCAAACCATGTATTGATTTATTATTTATTGCATTTCCTGACCTATGAGCTATAAATAGATATGAAAAAAACACTGGTTATTTCAGTCCAGCTGACACCATGTGACACAAGCAGCATTTGAATGCTGCTTGTGTCACATGCAACACTGTTGTGGTGAAGAATAAGGTTTATATTGTTATATATTATATTACATTTCTCTTTTATGCTTTTACATGCTTTTATTATTATTTTAATAATAGGCCTAGTGTTTATTAACTGTGAGTTTCGCTCACAGATACTGGCAATAAAAAATGTGTATAATCCGCTTGATCTCTGTACCCTTCCGGTTATCTCCAAATATGCCTTTTATGGCCTTCACTGGCTCTGTTATTTTACAAACTAGCAATAATATAAAACTCTGTAATTTTTCAAAGCCAAAGGCTTTACTGCAAACAACACTAAATTCAGTGAAGAAAAACAAATGAAGTTGGTAAATTAAAAGATACAAACTGAAGCTGCAGTCAGATCACTTCATGAGCCCAACACGGTCTGCTTTGGCTCGGAATATATTGACACTAAGGTTCAGCAGTCCATTAAATGGGCTGAGTGAACATCAGATAAGTGGGGCTTAATAGTAATCGAAATATATTGACAGGTTAAGTACAGGGGGAAAATCACTTAGCTGGTTTTACAACGACAAAAGTGTGTTCTTTACAAAACAGCTTTCAGAGGAGGTTGTTCAAACTGATATTGTGATGTGTTATTGTAAAATACAAATAAACTGGTCAAAAGCATGCAAAGAACTATGCAATTTTTATGAAGCCAAGATCTGAAGGACCTGCATACTAAAGTAGTGACTGATAAAAGTCTTACAGCGACATCTAAAGGAAATAATATGAGACTAACCAAATGAAGACTGTTAAAAATCCAGTGTGGCAGATGGATTTGGATACTTTACGTTTTTAACTACAGGCCTGCAGCTTCATATACTATATATATATATTTTTGTATTTTCTGGTAAGGTTATTGATATAGATTTTATGTCTACTTTTTTTTTTATAGCTAAATCAGGTAGTCCCACAAAACCCTTGTGTCTGTTTGATCCTGGATTTATTGGACTATCTTTGAAATATCTGAGTTTTAAATAAAAAAATCCAATTTATTGTAATTTCTCTAGTTTTTTACATTTTCTTTAAAAAAATCCATTCTAATTCTGTTTTTTTTTACATAACTGTTTTCAATTTTTTTCTTTTCTGCGTTTTGTAAGGAATAATTTACCAACACAGTGGAAAGGGTTCAACCACACATTTCATTATCTGTATTTTATGGAGTTTTTGTGAGATAGATAAACACAAAATATGTCCTAACTTTGAAGTGGAAAGAAAATGATCGATTTTTATTAATTGCCTTTACCAACAGAAATCTTGAAAGTGTGGCTTCCATATGTGTTTAGCACACTTTAACCCTACTGTTATGTACACATTATTTCACAGAAACACACCCAGGTGCAAGCTTCACATATTATGACTTTTGATGGGAACCGTTGACATTCTTGTGGAAAACTCGACCCACTCAACTGTGGAGGGGAAAAACATATAAAACATTCTTTGCATGGGATTCTAACTAACATTTTACTCTGTCAGGCTGGACCTTACAAGTTTAGTAGCCAAAACAATTAGATGAAAGACCAGGAGGCTGTCAGTCATTATGGTTTATAGCAGTGAAAAGGAGGAGCATGGGTCTGAAAACGAAAACCATGTTGAGCTATATTCTGAATGTAACTTTACTGATTTTAAACCAGATGATGGAAATACCATTCCTATTTCTCCAACTAAGACTTTCATGTCAAAGAAATATGAAACACAGTGGTCTTCATCCCCAAATATGCGTCAGGAAAAACTGTGTGCAGAAACCGTTCTAAATACAATGACAGGGCGCACTAGAATGGGAGTGATTTGTTTGACTGACATCAAGTCAGCTTTTGAGCTGGTTATGCAGAATATTTACAGAAAATCATTGTGAAAATGAAAAATTTAGAATGGGAGGCTTACATTTTTGCAGAGAATGGAAAGCAGCACATCCTGCCACTGCCAATCGCTCCAGCCGCTTCAACCATGGCGAAGGAGATCTAGGAGAGGATTTTCTTTATTTTTGGGTGTATAGTACATGTATGTAAACAAAAATTCCAATATATGTAAAGCTATTGATTTGAATATGTTATTCTTTTAAAGTTATAGTAGTAAAACACTAGAAAAAGTTAAACAAGTATTACTTTTTTAAAAAGGAAGTGACTTGTTTGAACCATTATCTGTTACATGAAATAAACATCATTGCACTAAATATTGATGAAGTAATTAGCAATACAGTTGGAAATGAAGTATTAACATTGATTGTTAGGATTTTTTTTTTGGTTTAGGACATATTTGGCTAACTAAACATACACTGGGTCAATTTGACCCGGGAACATGATTGCCATTTTCCACAAATGAACATAACAGGAAGGTTAACATGATGCCTTTAAATAAAGTCTAGCTCAACTAGTAGCCTTTATGTTTCACATGGTTTGTAGCAATTCTATGTGTAATTTTATCTCACATCTAGAACAGAGCAATTGTTTGTTACTGAGGGAATTTCCAAACTAAAACAACCTATGGGATAGAAATGCAGGTAGTAATGATAAAGATATGGAATAATCTCATTATTTAAACAATTGAGTATTGAAATGTTTACAGATAAGCGGGGCCTTCAAAATAAGCCCCCCTAAACAACATAAAATGGAATAACTAACCATGTTGATACATCAGTGAAACATTATTAGCTTTTTTGCCTGGTATGAGATGGAGGTAAAACATTAAATAAATGTTGGAGATGGGGGGACTTCTACATTAGAGCTTGAAAACAAAGGATAATTCAAATTGAAAAAATTTCCAATAAACAAGAATAGATTTGAAAAAAACTATACTTTATGGAATAACGTTAAAATTAAACTAGAACAAGTATAGGCAAATAAATAAAAACAAAGCAGAACTTTCAAGGTTTTAGAGGATCTTTAAAAAATTTTAGGAAACAAATAGATGACAAAAAACAAGGGTCTGACCAGAAATGTTTTAAGCGTGAAGTTAATAGCAGGGTTAAAAAAAATTACTCAAACTTTGAACATTTTAGGGACCCGTTCATTCTGCCACCTGTAAATAGAAAGACTGCGGCGCAGCTGTAAACCTATCCATGGATGCATAGGGTGGGTCACGAGAACATTAACCAGAGAGGATAACTTGGGCATGTGTGGAAGCTCTGGGGGAACTGCAGAAAACCACAGCAAGCATTTGTTTCAAGAACAATTACTTGATGCACAACACATGTCAAGTTGGATACGTGAGCCTCATATGGCAGAAATATAAAAGTAAAAACCAAAAATTTGACTATATCATATGTGACTGGAGTAGTAAAATAAAATAACAGGGATATTTTCCAACCATATACTCGTAACAACACTCTCAGACATAGACCTCTACAGTAGTAAAACTTCCCAACATTAACACAAACAGATGGCCAAACACAAAAGAGCACATTCTTTTAGCCAATACTCGTTTAAGGTTATTTACATTTGAAGTACAAGGAGCATTTAAAGACATTAGTGAGCACATTTTGGATGTGGGAGACAATTGGTTTGAGAGAGAAGTATCTGTATGCTCGACACGAAAAACCAACACTAACCACCATTAGACTTCAGGTTTATTCTTTCTGACAACCACAGTCTTGACTCATCTCCCCAGGTGGTTTTACAGCAAAACGACTCATCTCTTTTTGTAGGGACATGCTGATTAGTCAAGTGACAACGACCCAAACACCAAGTTAAATAGAAGCGATGGATGTGTCATAGTTGATGTGATTGCTCAGATCACACCTTATAACATTGTTACTGCCAACAGGTTTATGAAACCGATAGGACTTTTGGATGAAGGAGTGAGGAAGTTTAAATGACCTCTGTCTTCTGACTCCAAGTCTCGGATGACCTTGAATCGACGTAACTGTGTTGTTTTTCAATGCAATTTTCCTTTAATAAATGTTTAACATATCAAAATCTTTACTAAAAGAGCACTTATCACTTATCAAAAACAATTTAAGCTACCATGAATAAAGTTATAGTTTCCTTTGTACAACCAAACGAATTTAATGCAAAAAAACCAACAAAAAAACTATTTCTAGCTAAAGATTAATATTCAGTCAATTGTGCACAAGGAATGCACTAAAACCACACGCTGAATTCAAAAGAAAATGCAACATCTCTGTAGTATGGAGGGTTTTTGCTCGGGTTTGACCGAGAACTACTTCAGTCCACAAGCAGATGGAGCGCTTGGTCCATCTCTCTCTCTCTCTCTCTCTCTCTTCCCCCCCCTCCTGGGTTACAGGCTGCTATTCTGAGACCCAGACAAGTGCAGCCTTATAAAAAGCAGCTTGGAAGCGGCTCTTAGGACAGAGATCTTAGGGTGAAGAGAGCTGAATGGACTCCGGACACATTTGGATGCAGACTTGTGCCCCAAGAAACCCACGGTAGGAAGTATAGGCGTGATGAACATTTGTTGTTGTTGTTGTTGTTGTTGTTGTTGTTGTTGTTTTGCAGCACGGTAACCGGCTTCTGTGGGAGATGGGATGAATGAAAACGGGCGTTATGAGTTGTCTCTGCTGCTCACTAGGGATGTTTAAAAGGCTGTTTTGATTGTTTTAAATGAGTTTTTGAACTAGTGTTTCACAGAAACTATACATGTTTTTTTTTAATTAAATATTTTGGTGCAAAAAATGATAAATTAAAGTTATTGGGAGTTTATTTTAGTCTATTATTTCTTCTAGAAATTTCAATCTGAGTTCAGACTCATTCTGTTTGGTAAATCCAGATGTACATTTTAGTTATTCTGTGCGTGCAAGAGGCTGGATGTGAAAAGCACAGCACAAGTTGCCCATTTACAAGTGGGGCCAGGGTTCTGTTTGGTTGCAGCCAGACATGCTGGCAGGATGGGCTCTCCGAGGGTCTGATGGAGCTGAGTGGTGTTAAGCCCTCTCTGGTCCGCTTGGATCATAATAAAAAGCCTAATCCAAGCCTTGTTATGACAACTTGCTGTCAGTCAGAGCCTGATGTGATCACTGGAGATCTGGAAACCAGCTTTGGCAACATGTCTGAAGAGGGTTTTCATGTGTTGTTGGCCACACTGCTCTCTGTTGCTCTTCTGGTGGCAGTTTTAGCCCTGCTCTGCTACTTTACCTGCAGACTGGCAGGGTCGCTGCCCCTGGGTGGACCGGGTCGATTTTGAGAGCTGGTGCTTCAGACACAACCAAGGAACGGTAAAGGAAACAGCCCGGCATCAGTGCTTTAACTTTCTCTTATGTCGTGTTTATTTGCGCTTTTCCAGTCTCTTATTAAACTGACTGGCAATGTTCCCAGTTTAGGTTAGGATTTCTGAAGTTGCTGACAAGCGTTTTAGAGCCTAGGGGTCAGACGTTTAACTACATGGCACATAAAAGAACAGAGACTGTTTAGGAATACAGTGAATAGTAATGAGAGGAGAAAACTCTTTTCAGATCAAGGTAACATTTATATTTTTAATGTTTTCTTGGCACAGACGTGAGCAGTCAATCATTCGGTGGTAATCGGCTTTGTTATGGCACTTAAACCTCTCACTGCTTTGGAGCTCAATCCCATTAAACTGACCTCGGCCATAAGCACTGGGAGGAAAAGAGGAGGGTGTGGATAATTATAGGTAAAAGCCAGGGAGAATGGGACCCCATAAGGTCCCCTGTTGTGGCAATACCTGTGTTCAGAGAGGCCTTAAGATTAACCTTACCAAACTTTTCTGTTGTTTCTCCCGAGAACATTTTGTGTGTTATTGAGTCTTCTTTTTTTGATGATTTCTTTTTTTATTTTCAGCCTTCATTTCAGGAAAACAGATGGTAATATTTAGCCTGTGAATTTTCCTGCTCCCTGTTGCTGTAGAGTTAAATCCAAAATTTCACATACAGTGCACCGAATAATTTACCTTAACTGACCCCACAGTCTGATACAACTTCCAAAGGAAATTTGACAGTGGGTATGATGTTTTTAGGTTTGGCAGATATTTACTTCCCCAAAGATAGTTATAACTCGTACTTTGTCGTGTTTGATGACAAAACATTTCTTCAGAAGACATTTTGGATATCTACGTGGACATCAGCTCATTTAGATAAGGACTGAACTTGCAGCTCTCAGAGCTTGTGCATGTTTTTTGACCTGCATTCTTTTAGTTTATGGTATGGTAAAACCTCTTTTTTGGGGATGTTTGAGCAGTCTGCATCAGTTCATGAGCTTTTTCTGTACACCCTACACAATTTCCTTAATTTGAGGGAGACAATTTGAAGCAGATGGTTGGAAATCCGCCTTCAGTCCCTGCCCAACCTAAGTTTCACCCAAACTCTTTGTCCCCTCCCACAAGTGGTGAAACTATGGGAAGGGGGAGCCACATTTCCCGGATCACATCAAGAGGAGCCAGCTGATGTGGCTCATGCATCTGGTTTGGATGCCTCCTAGATTCTTCTTTGGGGAGGTGTTCATTGCATGTCTCACTGGGAGGTAACCCTGTTGATGATCCAGGACTATGTTCCTTGGTTGGCCTGGGAATGCTTTGGGATTCCCCTCGAGGATTGGACACCAGTGGCTGGGGAAAGGGAAGTGTATGTGCGTTGCCTCTGTGACCTGACTCTGGCTGAGTGGCAGATAATGGTTGGTTGGGTGGGTTTAAAACCTGGAGACAATTTGCTGCTCTAAATGAACAATGATTCCAAACACATTACCAAACTGGTTTTAGAATATGTAAAGTATTCTCTGAATGCTCTGCATAAAGGTTCTAACCTCAAAAACTGTAACACAATTAAGAGTTGTGTGTAAGTGATAGACATTTTGCTAAGAGGTTATTAAGTTTAATGACTATTTTGCCATGAAGAGTGAACAG
>JAVLVB010001078.1:837517-871693 GCA_032876305.1 Orestias chungarensis | reverse complement strand
AGAGTGGTCATTGAAAATGTGTTCTATATGCTCTATGATTTGGTTTTTACTTTTTCTGCCATTTACAGATCAAGACATTATTCATCCTGATAATACATGCATTTAAACTTCTGACCACCATTGTGTTTGAAACTTTTTGTACGTGTGAATGCACATGAAGAATATTCTCTGAGGAAATGAGGAGAAAGCTGTTAGTAAAATATGTCCAGGTAACGGGTAACGTAGAGTAAATTGTCCCCAGCTTTAAGGCTTGTTAAAACAAAACAATGCGAAACAAAGGTATAAATTCAATTATCTAACAAAGATAAAAATAGGTCTATGTACAGTACATATTATCTTGTGCGATGTTTTTTTGTTGTTGACATAGGTATCGTTAATCATATAGTCATGGACTAAATATATACGTATTAAACTTGTGTGTCACAGTCAGTGTATATGAAGATGAGACACATTTAATTACTAGCCTCTGATCTTATTCTCTTACAGCTGTGACCGTGCTTAGGACAGGCTTCCACGGCTTCCTAAATAGGCATCCTATTGCTGTGTGCAGTTACGAATCAGCCACACTCAGACCACATCATGAAGGCATCATTCCTGCTCATCGCTTGTTCCTGTCTGATCTTAGTATGTGTGGGAAGGACAGAATTCCCTGGTGAGTTACTCTGCAACCAAACAATAAAAGAAAAAAAAAAGCTCTTTGCAGTTTATTAAACTATTAAATATTCTCAGGATTGGAGGAGTATTTTTGTAACCTTACATAGAAGTAGATTTTTCTTTACCTGCGCATCCTTTTGAAACTGTGGATATTTTGGCTGCTGAGTCCAGATCGGAGGCGCCGCAGCAAATAACAGGAATTTATTGTTAATGCTATAACAAATACTCTGCATCAGAATCAGAATCAGAATCAGGCTTTATTGGCCAAGTATGCTCACACATACAAGGAATTTGTTTTTGGTTACATAGATGCTTGCAGTGCACGAAAAATACAGTAAAGGCACGAAAAATACAGTAAAGAATAATTTGTAACATTTAGTATGGATAATTTATATATTATTTAAAACGTGCAGCTTAGTGCAGTATAAAAACTATAGAAGTAATAAAAATATATAAATGAATTGTTCAATTGTTCATGAGAATAATGGAAGTTGGAAAAAAGCTTCTCTGTAGCCTGGTCGTACAGGTCTTCATGTGGCTGAAGCGTCGGCCTGATGGAAGGCACCGAAACAGGTGACGGCCAGGGTGAAACGGGTCGATGATGATTTTTTCTGCACGCTTCCTGGTTCTGGAGGCATGCAGGTCCAGCAGTGCGGGCAGCTTTACACCGATGCTCCTCTCTGCAGACTTGATAATGCGCTGCAGTCTCTTCGTGTCGTATTTTGTGATAGCACTGCCCCACACTGTGATGGATTTGGTGATGATGGACTCTATGATGGCTGTGTAGAACTGCACCATCAGCTCTTGGGCTAGGTTGAACTTCCTCAGCTGGTACAGAAAGTACATCCTCTGTTGAGCCCTCTTGATGATGGAGTTGATGTTGCTGTTCCACTTCAGGTCCTTGGAGATGGTTGTGCCCAGGAACTTGTAGGACTCCACAGCCATCACAGTCCTGTGTAGGATGGTGAATGCTGGCAGGGTTGGGGGGCTCCGCCTGAAGTCCACTGTCATCTCCACTGTTTTTGCTGTGTTCAGCTCCAGGTTGTTCTGACTGCTCCAGAGGACAACCTGTTCAACCACCCGTCTGTATGCAGACTCATCACTGTCCTTGATGAGACCAATGACTGTTGTGTCATCTGCAAACTGCAGGATTTTAACAGAGGAGTCCATGGAGGTACAGTCATTTGTGTACAGAGAGAAGAGCAGTGGGGAGAGTACACAACCCTGTGGGGCGCCCATGCTGATGGTTCGGGTCACTGAAGTCCACTTTCCCAGCTTCACCTGCTGTTTTCTGCCAGTAAGAAAGTCAGTTATCCACTGGCAGGTGGAGGCTGGTACGCTGAGTTCAGTCAGTTTGCTGTATAATTGTCCTGGAATAATTGTGTTGAAGGCTGAGCTGAAATCCAGGAACAGAATTCTTGCATAAGTTCCTGGGTGTTCAAGGTGTTAGAGGATGAAGTGGAGACCCATGTTCACTGCATCGTCCACCGAACGGTTGGCCCGAAAGGCAAATTGCAGGGGGTCTAGCAGGGTGTCCGTGATTTCCTTAATGTGGTTGAGAACCAGTCTTTCAAAGGACTTCATGACCACAGAGGTCAGGGCAACAGGCCTGTAGTCATTTAGTCCTGTGGTAGTTGTCTTTTTAGGAATGGGTATTATTGTGGAGCTTTTAAAACAGGACGGAACAACACACAGCTCCAGTGATCTGTTGAAGATCTTAGTAAAGACGGGTGCAAGCAGGTCTGCACAGGTCCTCAGGCAGGAGGGAGAGATTCCATCAGGACCAGGGGCCTTCTTGACTTTCAGTTTTTTTAAAAGTCTCAGCACGTCTTCCTCGCATATCTTCAGGGCAGGCTGGATGGGTGGCTGATAGTCAGATGGGTGAGAAGTGGTGTTGGATGGGAGCTCGTTGCTGTGCTGTTCAAACCTGCAGTAGAATCTGTTAAGGTCATCGGCCAGTTGACGATCTCCCATTGTCTGTGTAGATGGCCTTTTGTAGCTGGTGATGTTCTGGAGACACCTCCAGGCAGTTGATGGCTCGTTACTGGACATCATGCTGCTTAGCTTGTTGGAGTAGTTTTTCTTAGCAGCTTTGATCTCTTTAGTTAGGGTGTTCCTTGCCTGGTTGTACAGCGCCCGATCCCCACTTCTATATGCTACCTCCTTAGACCGGCGCAGCTGTTTCAATTTGGCATTAAACCAGGGCTTGTCATTGTTGTATTTGATGTGAGTCCTGGTGGGAACACAGATGTCTTCACAAAAGCTGATGTAAGATGTCACAGTGTCTGTGAATTCATCCAGGCTGCTGCTTGCATCCTGTTGTCCTGAGGTTTGTGTGTTTTAGTGTAGGAGCTTTTGCTGTGTTTTCTGACTAAAATAGTTTTACAAGTTGTTCTTCACTCCTGAAATGTAGTGCCTTATGTACTTCTATGTAACTATAGCGTGGCTTTTGTTGAGTTTCCTCCACATTGGTAAAATCTTTTACATCCTTTTTTGGGTCAACGATATTGTCAGTTCTCACGTGGGTATTATTTAACCTGTTGACCCAAAGAGGGCTTAGTGTAACCCTTTAATTTGGCGAAACTGTTACTGACTGAATTCAAAAGATCTCTTTTAAGTCTAAAAAAGCACTTCAAAACTTGCGAGGGAATTTATTATCTGTCAACAGCAATACGTAGTGTTTCATCTTAACTGTTCTGTATTTGGGTTTCTATTATGTTACATCAAAGAAATTTAAATATTTCCGGAATCATTTTAATTTTTAACAGGTAAAGTATATGTATGGTCATATAACTGCACAGATATCACAACATTTTCATTTTTACTGACCAAACATCTTTTTTTGTGTTTTTTAAAATGATTTTTTAAATGTCTTTATAAAAATGTAACTAAATAACCAGACTTCATTATTCAATTACCCAGAAAAAGAGAAAGATCCCAAGTTCTGGAACACGTGGGCTCAGCAGACCTTGAAGAATGCCTTGACTCTGCAAGATCTCAATAAAAACATAGCGAAGAATCTTATCCTCTTTCTTGGAGATGGTAAGCTATTGTTTTACTTTTAAACCTTTGTTTATGGCAAGTTATGAACGTTTTAATGACAAACTTGAATGCAAATAACTTCTCTACATGGATTTAACTTACGTACATTTATCAGATTTGACAAAGATGAGCACCAAGCATCCCGATTTTTTGTAGCTTTTTGTACTTTTGACCTTTACAGACTCAAAGATGTTCAGATTTATTTTTTAATAAATAGTGGAAAGTTTAGAAAGTGTAAGCATTGAAGGTTGAGGGAAATATTTCCTAGTAGGATGAGGATTGCATGAGGTAAATGAATCCCAGAGAGCAAAGCTGCTAAGCTGCCATCTAATCGCTGGTCTTCTGTTTATGTGGGACCGCTCTCTGGTTCTACTGGAATGTGTTCACACAGCATTGTCTGCTTTACACAGGTCAACTGATAACAAGCTTTTGTTCTTTGAAAGTATAAATTCCCTTGTAGACCTCAGGATTTGTAAAGTTTAAACAATTTTAAAAATACAAAAAGACATGCAGGTCAAACTTGATATATAATTAAACTTTCAGAGCTAGCAATTTCCTTTCCACACAGTAAAACATATTGTATGAACTTAAACAATCCATGAATAGTTTATTTTAAGCCTTTGGGTTAGAAAGGCTTATAAAAAATCTCTGAAATGCCTCTTTAAACTTAAACACACATTACATAAACAGTGTATTATTGGGATTGGGATTTTGCCTGTTTTCATGGTAAGAGGTAACTAAACAGACACCTGCAGGTTCCCCCTGTCTCCAACTCAACACAAATCCAAGAAAATATTTTCCCTGACAGCAGTAAAGTTTCTCAGTAAAAACATGATGAAACAGAGAAGGAAAAGCTGAATGTTTAGGAGTGTTCCTACTGAGAGAAAATCAGTCTGAAAAGTAAATCTACTGTGCAGGAATGGGAGTCCCTACAGTGACGGCAGCTCGGATACTGAAGGGTCAGTTAAGCGGACAAAGCGGAGAAGAGACGCAGCTGGAGATGGACAAGTTCCCTTTTGTCTCTTTGGCTAAGGTAGGACTATCATGCCGTGTTGTAAAGTATATACCAAAACAATACCAGGGTTTATGTCTTTAAAAAGGTTTGATGACTTTGTATTTTGTTAAAGTCAAACACAACTTCCTGCAAACCTTCATAGAAGGAGACCCATTTTACCAATCTATAAAGATATATTTTTAACATATATTTGTTACCTTATTGAGATTCTGGTGATCTCAGAGAGACATGGTCTCAATATGAAGTAGAACAATAAAGGTGAAGACAAAGATTTCGTAATACTAGTTGTTCCACGTATGATGCTGTTAAGGGTCATTATGTGCGATGATAAGAAACACTAGTAATTATTAAAACCGAAAGGATATTAGGCAAAGAGTTGTTTTGGATAACCATTATAGCTGCCTGAAAAGAAAAAAAAACTAAGGTTTGTGAGCTGTAAGGATGATGGCATTCTGGAAACTGCTGAAGTGAAAAAGGTTTAACATTTTTCAAAGATACAGTTGTAAACTTTGAGAGCTGTTAGGGTCAGCCTGATAATATTTTTCCAGTAATATGTTTATTATACATTATTTCAACCTTCTTTTGCTAAACATTAATAACATGACAAAATTTGTATTATTATGTGACACAAAAACCATTAGCTACTCTATTTTGTCTTTGTATAAACGTCCACTGAAGCCATTACACAAAATTCGTGACACTTTTTGTCCTGCACCTTTCTATAGAATCACATTCTAATGTTCTAAGTTGAGTGAGTGTATTAGGTTTATTTCCAACTCTATCACAATTAAAATGCTATCACCAAATTGATTTATGTTTCTGCAGACATACAACACAAATGCACAGGTGCCAGACAGCGCTGGCACAGCCACAGCTTACCTCTGCGGGGTCAAGGCTAATGAGGGCACTGTTGGCGTGACTGCAGCCGCTGCTCGCTCTCAGTGTAACACAACAAAGGGCAACGAGGTCACCTCCATTCTCAGATGGGCGAAGGATGCAAGTGAGGAGGCTTTAAACTTATTATGACATTGGTCTTTTATAAAAAAAAAAATTTATGTTATTGAAATTGCTGCATTTAAATTTTAAATTCTGGGAGAGTTCAGCTGATTGCATTCAGTCCTTCCTTTTGCAGCAATCCTTCTTCCTCCCTGACAAGGTATGTGGTGACAGTGGAAAGGACCAACGACTGAGGCAAAGTTTGATGTCCTTTTAGCTGTGATTGGATGAAGGTTTAGGTTAATGGCAGCAAAAAACGCAAGCAGTAGGCCCATCCATAAAAGACACAAGAGGACAGATTTAGGTATTTTCCTGTGTGCTTATTAATGTGTTCCTTAAATTATTAGATAGCTTTTCAAATGTGCCTTTTTCTACACATTTTTTTTTAAACTTTATTCATCCATGTCTAACTTGCACCCTACTGCAGATGCGCTATTAGGTTTAGAGAGATAAAACTGAAAGTCAGTACCGTCACTGTTAATGGGAAATTTCTCACCTGATACATACAGCTCTCTTTGTCTCCACACTGTAGAAAAGTCAGTGGGAATCGTGACAACGACTCGGGTGACCCATGCAACTCCAAGCGCTGCCTATGCCCACTGTGTGGATAGAGACTGGTACTCCGATAACGAGATGCCAGCTGAAGCCCTGCAGTCTGGCTGCAAGGATATCGCCAGACAGCTGTTTGAAAACATTCCCAACATTGATGTGAGTCAAAAGTTCAAGGGACACCTTCTAATACCTAATAAATACCTTTATGTAATTTCAGTCCAAATAGGGCTTTATTTCAAATACAGAAAAGCTTCATTTTTGCTATTTTAAAGACATCATTGTTTACATTTACAGCTTTATTAGATAAAAACCAAAATTTAATCGAATCTAATTTTCTACTTTTCAGGTAATCATGGGGGGAGGAAGGAAATACATGTACCCTAAAAACATGTCGGATGTAGAATATCCAAATGAAACAAAGTATAGCGGCACACGAAAGGACGGAAGAAACCTGGTGGAGGAATGGAAAGACAAAAGGAAGAATGAAGTAATTTTTTTCTTGGTTTTTCTTGCTGTTTCCTTTTTATTCCGCCAATTATAGTTTTTCTATTTGGATGTTAAAAATTACTGGAGTGTTCAAAGTATTTTTATTTTAAATTTTTCCACAGAAAGCATTTTACATATGGAACAAGAAGCAGCTCTTATCCCTAAACCCCAAAAATGTGGATTACTTGCTGGGTAAGTCTCACTTTTCATTATGAGACACTCATTGAAGTGTGAATGAGGAGGCATTACTCTCTGCATTCTCTCTATTATCAGTGTGTGATATGTTACATCTCTTTCTGCAGGTCTGTTTGAACCTGTGGATATGAGTTATGAATTGGAAAGAAACCCAGAGACTGATCCATCCCTGACAGAAATGGTGGAAGTAGCCATCAGGATCCTAATGAAGAACCCCAACGGATTTTACCTCCTTGTAGAGGGTAAGCTTCTGTCTCATGGCGTGCACTTGTCTTTTTGTTTGGTTTTGTTAATAAGCTGATGAGAGAATCTTTCTGGGGAACTAAGTATTCGCCTAATCTCTATGTGTGTAAAATTTCACCATTGTGCTTCCGAGTATATTTATTTCTTGTCATTAAAAGACTATCTTGACATGGTTTTTCTAGTTTAATATAATACAGAGATATACAAAGATACAAAATGTGGTTTGCTTAAGAAACAAACACAACTGCTAAATTTCTTTCTGCTTTTAATATAGGGAAGTATAATACAAGTGGCTTTTAATTACTATAAGGCTTTTAACTATTGACTGTCATGCACCCTTATAGGGAACAGACTTTTTCCCCCCACAAATCTTTGATTTCAAAAGCAGTTGAGAACGGGATATATGTATCTTTTCATCTGTACAAACCATTTTATGAATTTCTCGCACCAGCAGTCTGCATACCATCACCTGATTATCAAAACACACTAAACAAGTAAGCAACCACTTCAAATTCAAGCTGTTCATAGATTGTTTGCCTTAAAATATAACTGCTAATAAGAGATATGTATCAAAACTCAAACTAATCTTCAAGTATTATTTTGTATTTGGTCTTAAATCTGTATAAAGTCAAACTCTAATATATTTCGGTGAAGACACACAAACAAAAAAATCTAACCCTTATACATAAAGGTAAATGAGAATTAACCCAATTAAATTTAAGGACGACTTTTTTTGTGAAATGTATTTGACATACGTTTATTTTACAGGAGGACGCATTGACCATGGGCACCATGAAGGCAAGGCCAAGCAGGCTTTGCATGAAGCCGTTGAAATGGACCGAGCCATCGGCAGGGCAGGTCTCTTGACCAACATTCACGACACTCTGAGTATCGTTACTGCAGATCATTCTCATGTATTTAGCTTTGGAGGCTACACTCCGCGGGGAAGCACAATATTTGGTACGTAATGCAAATATTAATACACTATGTGTAACCGGTGAATACATTTTCGTGGTACTCTTTGTCTTATTCATGATGGTATCTCCACAGGTCTGGCTCCCATGATAAGTGATGTTGATCAGAAGCCCTTTACATCCATTTTGTATGGAAATGGACCCGGTTACAAAATTGTCGATGGCACAAGAGAGAATGTTTCTGCTACTGAATATGGTACGTATGTTTTTTTTTGATTGCAGCTCCTTATAGTAATCTATTAATGTCCGTTACATTAGAAAATATAACCAAAAAATGAAATTATATTGGTTATAATATTCCAGCTTCACGCTAAAGAGAAATATGTATTTAGCCTTCAGTTGGGGCGATGGTGGTTTTGCAAGGCACCGTTTTTGATTCATCATGTTCTCTTTGCTCACAGAAAGTTATTTGAATATGTGTGAACACGAGAAAGCTCCGTCTTCTATGTAAATGTGTATTTAAAGTTGACAAAATCCAAAAGCTTTCTGACCATGAGAATCGAAGGTGTATCGCTTAAAAGATGCAGAGGGATAATTCATACTGACGTTATAGTGCATTCACAGACCTCTTGAAATGTGTATAAAAATATTAGTTTATTGAATTAGGATTTAAAAAAAGGAGCTTTTCATAAAATAATCGGACTAATGAGATGCTTAAAAAATCGGTTGCTTTCTGGCCTCTGCTCTTTAATGGGTAGCACCCTAACCATGTTCTTCAAGAAATGACTAACGTTTACTGCTGATATTTACTAATGTTTACAGAAAGTGTTCAGAGAGTAATAAGCAACTGTCCCTTTGCTCTGTGAATCCATTTAAAAAACAACATTTTGGGGTCATAAGTGTAAATCTTACCAAAGTTCTCAGCTTATTCTTTAACTTTAGCTATAGTTTAGAGACACATGGAGGAGGACAAAAACTTACAAAGCATTGGCTGAAAACCGTGACACTAGTAAGACTGTCTGTTGTTGTCATCTCCTCTGCCGTTATCTGTTGGGGCAGCAGCATCAGAGCAAGGGGCCCGAAAAGGCTCTAAAACCTGATAAGGAAGGTTGGGTCTGTCCTGGGGACGACTGTTGAACTTCTGGAGATGATGACGCAGGAAGAATTTCATGACAGTGTTGTTGAAAAACAGAGTGTCCTCAGTTAGAGGCTTTTTAGCTAAGTTATAAAACAGACTGCTGCAGAAGATCTTCCCTCCCCAAAGCCATTACCCTCTATAACAACTGGTTAGTTAAATGAGTTACTTCATCAACATTTAATTTCCCTTTCCTATAAGTATTATTGATTTGACTTTTCTTGTGAATGATGTTTAGGATTTAACAAAATCTCCAAACTGAATGTTTTTTTCAAACTGGTCAGGAAGGCTAAAGTGAACGTTTTACTGAAGGAGCCGCACAATCATACGTCTGGACTAAGGATTATTGTTGAAAGACATTCGATTTGAAAATTTCATAAAACATTGTGAGAGAACAACAAAACAAAAATGGGATGTTTGGAAGAAAACCAAAATGACACATCACTGAAATAAACGTACACCCTTAAAATAGCACCTAATGGTCACATACAAAAGATTATTATTAACTGCATTTAGAATCTGAGCAGTTTCACAACTCAAACATTACTTTAGTGTTTCACTTTTCACTGAATGTCTCTTTTGCAGAAGACAAAAACTACCAGGCTCAGGCAGCTGTACCTCTTAGAGCGGAGACCCATGGGGGAGAGGACGTGGCCGTCTTTGCCAAGGGTCCCCTGGCTCATCTGCTGCACGGAGTCCATGAGCAGAACTATATTCCCCATGTGATGGCCTACGCCGCTTGTATTGGCCAGAACAAAGAGCACTGTATCCCTAACGCCGGAACAGTGTTGTGTCGGAACAGTGTACTGCCATTATTGTCCAGCATGGCAACCATTCTCACGGTCACTCGGCTTCTGTGCTGACTCTCACTTTGTCAATGTTGTTCTTAACCAGTTTCTTATTTTAATATCTTACTATTTTGTGTTTTTCATATTCTCATGTCTTGTAAAAGATTTTTTTATAATGTGTTAACCAGCAAAATCTTAACTTTTTGTCCCTCATTTTGAAAAAATGTTCCTGCCCTAATTATTTACAGTCAAATAAAAAATTATAAACTACAGTAATAATTACCAAATACAAATACAGCTATACTGTTACTGTTTATTCAGTTCAAGAGGGAAGGCATGTAGGTGAGAAAGGCTGTTAAACCACAAAATCTTAGGAAGCATTTAAAGGGATTTGTCCGCTCACTTTAGTCGTTCCACATTCCAGGATAAGAAAACAATGATAATAAATATGATGGCATAAGCTTAGAGTCAGAGGGAAAATAAAGACGATTTAACACCTAAAGCTGATAAATCTCAACAATTAAGATTAGATTATAACATCAGGAAAATAAAATGAATATCACAGAGATAAAGGCAAAATGATATGTATGTTTATCACCTGCTAAAATGTGATTTTAAAATCTACTTTTAATCTCACAAACAAGCCTCATCAGAACACATTCTAACTTATGAAATATGAGTGTTAATGAATATGTTAGGCCAGTTACACCAAAACGTTTGACTTTAGTCTTGGATTGTCTTTAGGGGATTCATAATTAACCATGTGAAATAATGTCACCCATGCTGTTTTTGTTAGATAAAAAAAAGATTGTCTGAACTTGTTTTATATGGTATACGGAAGTGAACAGCATCTACCTCGTGCGTTTTTCAGAGCATTCCCATAGGCTGTTTGCTTACTCATCCTAACAGTTTGTTCTCAGGAGATTTTTTCTTGCCTGAACCTGATAGAACTATTTGTTAGACAGATTGTTTGTTTGTTTTTTACCACTGAACGCTCTCCATTCTTGCATAAACAAAGAGGTCGGCCACATTTAAATCAGAATCTAATGTGTTACCAATAAATTTAGTTTCTCGATAAACTAGCCTGCTTTGATCTATTTTTGAGTGAAAAATGTCATATTTTAGAACCCAAACAATAAAACCAGTGTAATACCTGATGCAACATCTCAGCTTAAAAACATGTTGTGGACTTCAGATAAAAGGTGAGAAGTTTATTCATTTGGTTTATGACTCAACAGCATATGCACATTTTTGTTTCCCCCCAGCTCTCCTGTGCCTTGTGTGGAATGTGAGTTGGGGTTAGAAGAAACATAAAAGGATGTTTAGAGACCAGTGGCTGTGAATTTGTCTTGCTGTATGCGTCACTATATGTTGTTTAAAACACCACTGGTGGAAGCCTCTGAACGGTAACCCTGCTCTGCCACAAGATAAAACTGAGGAACTCCATCATCCTGATGGAGCTCACTAAGGAGCTGCTGCTTCCCTTAAGTTGAAGTGGTTCAGGGCTGAACTCTTGAAATCACTTATAAAAAGTCAAACAACTAAAGATTGCATTACCGTTCTATGGCCAGTGTATTTCAATGAGCTGCATCCAAACATTAACAGAACAGAAAAAAGAGATTACACATACTATAAACTATTTCTGGGAGCGCTTAAGAGGGATACAATCTATCTGAAGTAGAAATGATCAGAAGAATGTAATGTCACTACATTGTTTCACCACACATGGAAGGTTTGCATTAACGACACGCTATTTTGAGACCTCTGTATGGTGTTGTGTTTTTTGCTGTAAAACTTCCCAAACTATTGAAATATGCATTTTCAGATTTCAGATAACATTAAATTTTATTAAGTATTGATAAACAGTCAATCAAATCAAAAATACTTTATTTATATCAAAGCAAAATTAAATGATAGATACAGATCATTAAAGTAGTTGCTGCATGATAAGTGACAAAATTCAGATAAGAGTAGGCATAAAAAATATTGTTTTGCATGAACAAGTTATAAAACAATAGCCACTATAAGAACAAATTAGTGTAATTGTTAATGATTGTGTTATTAGTTTTGTGTATGTAATACAGAGTGTGTGTGTAATGGAACATTGTGTCAAACAGCCATATACCTTTTGTCCTCTGGGCTACCGTGAATAGGTTCACTGCAATCCTGCCTTTTGAAATCTCTTTTGAAATCAGAGCTCAATGATGGATTTCAGACTGTATCTGAGTGTATTATGATGTGTTAACATTGTCCTATTCTCATGGTTTGCATATGTGTCTTTAATCTTCTTGTAGTTCCAGTGTAATGATAGATCTTAATTCTTCTTATTCTTCTTCTTCTTCTTATTTGGTCTTAAATCTGTATAAAGTCAAACTCTTATATATTTCAGTGAAGACACACAAACAAAAAAATCTACCCCTTATACATAAAGGCAAATGAGAATTAACCCAATTAAATTTAAGAACGACTTTTCTTGTGAAATGTATTTGACATACATTTATTTTACAGGAAGACGCATTGACCATGAGGCTACACTCAGCGGGGAAGCACAATATTTGGTACGTAATGCAAATATTAATACACTATGTGTAACCGGTGAATACATTTTCGTGGTACTCTTTGTCTTATTCATGATGGTATCTCCACAGGTCTTAAAATGATGAAAAAGATGATGAAACCTAGGAAATCTGTTATTTGTGACTATTGTTCTTTGAACTTTCTACTTATCTACCAGGTTATTAACTTCCCAGCAAAAAAGGAAAGCAGCAAAGGGAGAACATTAGTTGGTGCTCTCATGCCACAAATATAACATTACTATGAACCTAAAGTCAAATACTTAACAGATACAACAACCTGTGAATAAAAACTAGAGAATAAAATAGACAACAGCCTCCTATGTCAGAAATCTGAGCTAAAATCTTCCTGTTTTTGCCTATTGCTTTAAAAAACCTGGTCCCTGTTTTATTCCGTTTTACAAATGTGTTCTCTTGAACCATAAATAGGTCAAAATCAAAAATGGGTTATGTGTATGTCTTCTAAGGTTTGGAAATTTAACAGGCAAATTTAAATTGAACAGAGATAAGTATAAAACTTCAAAGATCTGAAGCAAGCTAATCATGAGCACAGAGCTCATATTTTAAAAATCGACCTCACATGCATAACAAATACCTCAAGCTGTGTTTTTACTTTATAATGCAGGAGAAAATATTCTTCAAAGTAGAAGTTAGACCCTCTACTCAATCAAGATACAGGTATTTAAAATGAGTAAATATATCATCTTACATACACATGCATGTATGTACATCTTATCTTCACATAGCCTTTTAATCATGTTTCATTTTTTTTTCTTACAACAACTTTATCAGGAAACACAAAACACAACAGCAGTGATGTGTTTCATAATGCTCAGTTGAGTAGGTGTGAAGTGTAAGCAGCTGCCTGTCAGAATCAAACTGCCTTTGTCACATATTACTTCACATTTGAGAACATGATATGAACATTTTTTAAATAATTATCATTATGTCATTACGGAAGATTTATGTACGATACGTCTGAACTACAAGGTTTGGTGATTAAAATGAAGCTTCTGGATTTTTTTTTTCAAACATTTTTGAGAGTTAAGAAATTGCATCTAACAGTTTCTCAGAGAGACTCGACAGGTTTCTTCAGATAAACTTTTTTTTCTCATAACAGCACAAGTGGTTTAAGACTAAACACGCCCTGGGAAGATTTCCAAATTGAAACAGCTTTTTTTTTAAAAGCGAAATTACTAGTCATCATGCCTGGCAGCAAAAGTGTCTTTTGATCAAATGAAAGTAGCGTACCTCATAAAACTTTTTCGGGTGACAGCTGGAGAAGAGCCAAAACCAGATAACCTGAGATTTCTAGATGATCAAGTCTGTAGCAAAACTTTATCCCTAAACTTAAATTATACTCAAGATGCTGAATGTGTTGGGTAAAGCAAGTGACTCAGCCTGATAGAAATGTAGAAGTGAAACATTAGGAGAGGCAGGCTTGATATCACCTGCATAACCTGCATTTTATGACCAGTTTTGACTTATTTCTGTAAAAAAAAAATAATGGCATGGTGAAATATATAGCAATAAATGTAAACACATCAAAAAAAATAAAACAAAACAAGAAAGCTGCCATTATAAGCAATTAATGCAAATAAACTAAAACCCTCACAGGGAAATCTATGTTTGAGTTCTTTTCCTGGACCCGTAACCTTTTTTTTTTTTTGTGCAAGATTTAATGGAAGCCATAAATCATGATGACTATCGTATTAATTACCGCCTTGGTGATACTGACCTCTCAGAATAAGATTCCTCATTTATTTGTGTCTTGTGTGTGCAAGACACAAATAACTTCACCTGCTACATTCACCAACTGTTCACCACTGATAAAGCAACTCATTCTTCCCTGGTGTGTCTTATCATACTGCCACAGAGAATGTTGTTAAAAATGTTGCCAGGAGCCAGCTTTTTGCGGAGCTACTCGCCTCCTCAGCCATTTAAAAAAAATCCACAGTAATACAAAATGTGAAGGCACTGGTCATACAGCAGATTTGCTATTCCTTTGTGCTTTGCTTTTTTCTGATTCAAGCAGGTTAATTTCTTAAATATAGTTTCTTTATGAAACACTACGTAAACAGAACATTTCTAAGCCGACCTTGATACAATTTCCACATGATTTTCTTTTTTTTGTATGAGATAAAATTTTTAGATATAGAAATGAATCTTTAAAAACTAATAAAATCTTCAGGTTTTTGTGCACAAAAATATTTCAGTGATTGTGGAGAATGTTACAGTTCCTATTAAGGCAAAATAGGGATAAATATATACAATGTTTTTAAATGAGTAGATCTTAATTTGGTCCAGGAGTTTCCAAAAGTTTCTAGGTTTGGTAAAAAGTCTCTCATGGGTTTGGTAAAAAGTCTCTCGTTGTTATACAGGCGACCCTTGGTATTCAAGGGCGTTATGGACCTCAGGCACCAATAAATACATAAGGTCTGTGAATCCCCCCTATAAAACTTTGCAGCTCCTGGTCAGCCAAGATTGAAACAGTTTTAGTAATGCAGCAAAAGCTGGGTCTAGGGTGCTTCTTGTGTCTGCTCCTCTATGTAATTGAATGGCCGTCCTGGGTGGTCTACTTTGTACTGTAAATGGCCCCAAATAGTGTCAAGAAGCAACATACTTAGGTATTAAAACCTCCTAAGCTGTGATATCTTTCTAGAATACATATTGAAAATAATATTTTCAAAATAATTTGGAGTTCACAGGAAAAAAAAAAGAATACTTTAAGGTGCATGTACTGGACCTTTGTATTACCCTTATTGAAGTGCAGGGCATACTACTTTACCTTTTTTTTTTTTAGATTTTGTCATGTTACAACTTCAAATGACAATATGTTGTATTAAGATTTGTATTACACACCAACCATTATACCTAGACTAAGACCACGGACACGTGTACGCTGGATGTCAAAGTTAAACTGTGCTTCTTGATAAATAGTAGGTTGAATATACATATAATGTGTTCAAAGTCAGGCCACAGTGTAATCTGTTACTTCCTTTACATTTAAAGGTGTTGGTGAGTGTGTAAGTAACAGCCTTTCTCCAGTTAGTCATGTGGATTCGCTTTGTGCTGAAATATAACGAATAGAAACAGGTGCTTTGATGTCCAACGTTGTTCATTACCAAAGGCTAAGCAGGCAAAATACTTCCAGATTAAGATTAAAGATTTAATCAACTTTATTGGCCAGGTACATACAGGACATACTAGGAATTTGATTTGGTGTAATTACACTGAGGCAGCCATTTGCGGCGCGAGGTAGGCAGTAGCGCAAAGGGTCTTGCCTAAGGACCCACACTGGATGCTGTGGTGTATTTTGCCATGGGGTGGATTTGAACCCATGACCAATTTGAAGTCAGGCTTTGGAAGTCAGTGTTTGCATGATACAAACGCTTTTCCTGCAGCAGAAGTTCAGTTTTCCTAAACCTTGGTGGATACGCACAGGAAGCTTGAGGCAAAGAAAGGCTGCCCCACTGTGCTTGTAGTGACAGGAAGGAGAGTGCACCACATTCATGCAGATTAGGCTTTAACAGATGGTAGTCCGCATTGCTGAGTAAAAACTTAGCAACAGCCCTCTGCACAGTTTGCTTCAAAAGTCATTCTTTCTTCAGAAGGATATGTTCCAGTACTGTGACTTGCACAAAATATTCAAACCAGTTCAATCAAACATGTTGTCCCACTAGAACATCAGACCTTGAAGCTTTTTGTTGGGATTATATGCAAGGTATGTGATCATTGCAATGTAAATGTCTGTGAATCTTACACATTCTTTCCCGAATGTAAATTTAAAAGATAGGTGTGCTTGTGTTCCCGAGACAGAGGTTTGTAGGTTTACGGTTTGCTTTTAATACGTTCATATTCAAATCTTTGACATTTGTTCGAGCTCAAGCTCGGGCAGAGTGGGTGAACTGACTGTTAACAGCAAGTTATGCCACATATATGTAGCTGAAATAGGTTTGTTGACTTCGACCTTTGACTTGACCTCCCAGGACTATGCTTCTGTCTTCATGTTTAGAGAGGAAAGCAAATCTGTGCTCCAGTCTTAATTCAAGTATAGCCTCTAAAAGCTTATCTTTCACAGGCCTGTATGTAGGTTTATCCCTCCTTCCATCTCCCCGCTAAAGAAAAGAATACCCATATTATTATGCTGCCACTATCAAATGTCATAGTAAAGACCGTATTAAGGCCAACATGATTTTTGAGTTCCTTTTTTTTGTTTTGTTTTTAAATAGTGGAATGCTCCAGAGGGAACTTAATATCATTATTTTACCAATACGAAGGGCTTTACACTCTTCTGTAAAGGCCAGATTTATAGTGTGACTGTCTGGTAGTGTCCTGTCAACAGATTCCACCACCTGAGTACTCATTACTGGATTTCAGATGACAAAAATACATACAACCTTGCATTATTTCCCTCCCACATGGAAGGGAAATTACACTGTGATTGTGTGTTTTTTGACCAAAAGATTCAGAATCAGCTTTATTGGCAAAACATTGCTATCAAAAACAATGAATTTGACTTCAGTTGTCAATCGACCACAATATTCAGACATATAGTATAAATATATAAAACTTCAAATCAAATAGTGTAAAGATTAATGAACTATATGTACATGTGCCGCAGCATTTGTTTATTTTACAACTGATCCTCATACTGATAATTTAAAAAAGATCTTTCAGCATTTCTATTTTAAAGGTCAAGAATGATATCAAAAACGTTTTTGAGTTTATCTCTACAGTCTATCCTCTATGCTGGTCTTTCCTCATGTATACATTCACCTCAATGGTGTCTGACTGCAGTAAGTATTCTTCTAAGCTAATATTACACATTTGTTGGATTTTCTCCATTTTTCATTCTATAGTCCTCCTGATTGTTTTGTGCAGTCTGCTTGCACATCTTGTACGGTCATCAAGTTCCAGCTGGGGTTTGGCTTTATGCTCTATTAGTAAATTTTTAGAACTTTGACCTTAATGTTTACAGAGCCTCTGTCAAGTCCTGAGCTACAAAGAACTGCAAGCATTTTACAGTTAGAATCAAGCAGAAAAGTGACAAAGTATCTGTTCATGTATTCTTTAAAACATTTATATTTGACTTTCCTTTAATTTATAATGGATTTATTGTAATTAAATAGGAAACTGATATTTGGATCAACATTGATATCAGCATGGCTGCATAGTAGTGCAGTTGATTGCACTGTTGCCTTGCAGCAATAAGGTCTGGGGTTGGAATTTGAGTTTGAGGTATTTCTAAACAAAGTTTAAACAATTCTCTTAAGGGTTCTCTGGCTGTCCTTCACTAATTGGTCACTCTTTAGTTTTTCTTAGGTTAGAGTGAGTGCATGCACGGTCATTTGTCATGCAAACACAGTGCTCTGTCCAAAGGGTATTCCTCCTCCCACCCGAAGACCACTGGAGATAGGCAAAGTCAATTATTCTACAAGTCTGATAGGAATAAAACAAAATGGAGATTCAAGAAAATTAAAATACCAGTTTTAGAAGAAACGTATGGTCAAAATTAAAATAATTTTCTAAAATGAAAAACTAAGATCTGTGGTGTACCAGTCAAATATCCTTGCAGAGAAGATGTTTACACAATCAAGTAGCTAAAGCACTGAATTTGGTGAAAAGGCAAAGACATCCTTGAAAAGTAAATGAAAGAAAGCTATGACTGCAATTTCCAACATAAAATCTAATTTATTATTCGGGTGGCCTAATATCTTCCCACTAATTTTGTGCCAAAAAAAAACAAAAAACAACAACCATCACCTCCCAGGAGAATGGGAAAAGTTTACTGTGAAGCTCAGAAACAGTTTAGACAAGAAGGAATAAGAGAGAGGATAATACACAAAAACACAAAGAAGGACTTCAGGGAGGTTCTTTGGAAAGTACCCTCTATCTCCCTCTCTGAAACCGAGTTTGTTTGTGTGGCAGCAAACAGTGTAAAGATGTAAAACAAAACATTTAATGTAACCCCCCCCTCCAAATATACTCAGAACAGATGCAGTAAACAGGATGTGTACATATCAAAGCTACAATTTGATCACCATAGTCTTAACACTGTGAGTTTGTGTTTTATGTAAACCAGGTGTTCCTCTAAAAAGCGGATTATTGAGGATTTTTCTCTGTCGTTAGTTATAATTTGGAAAGTGATATAACAAGTAACTGTCTAATGTGTTGGGTGTCCAGAGCATTTAAACAAAGAGAGCACGCCTCCTCTATAGCCCCCTAGGGCACCACATATGCCCTCTGCCCTTTTTGTAAGTCATTATTTACCTCCCCCACTAAGGATATGCAACAAACAGCCTCATGCTTCGACTGATAACCACAGCTATGCCATACCTGCAGCTTAAAATATCCCCAGGGAGAGAAGGTTGTTCAATCAATCTTAAAAGACAGGTCCCAGTCACTGCAAAAGGTTACAGAGATATCCTGATATCCAGGAATATCTTATATATTATAAACTTTCTTATCCTATTTAAACATATGAGTTTTAAAAACCTACTTCAATTATGTGTACATGCCTACTACAATTTATAGATAGTACATACTCTCATTATAGAACAAAATGTTGAGACTTTCTCTGCTCTGAATGGGGCTTTAATTTTTTTATTCTTTTCAGAATAATTTTTAATACATATTTCAGATTTCATCCAACTCTATAATAACAGCTTTTGGGGTTTCTGTAGAGGATCAGTGAAAAAAGAAAGATCAGATCCTTTTTAATCCTGACTACGACATTTTCTGGACATTTTTCAAATGGGCACCACTGAACCAAAAGCACAGCGGGTTAACATGTGATGCGCTCACAGGCTCTAGCGTTGTTCAGCATGAATCTATTTAATTCTGCTTTTTCAATTGAGAAGTTCCAAACAGATTGACCGTTTACTGCATCCTAAACACTTGTTTTCTTTTATGGTACATGAAAAGTTGGAGTGTTATGTGTCTGATCTCTTCTGCCAGAGAGCTGGAACGAGGTAGTCATCATACTGGCAGATCTTTAAAGCTGCTGTATTGATCCGTTAGAGTAGAAAAATTAAAGTCAGGTACATTCATTTTCATTTTTTTCTAATGAATAAACCCACAGCTTCTTCATGAACCACCAACTACGTTCTATAGCAGCATAAGAAAAACTAAGGATTGGAAGCCTTTGTCTTGTTGCAATAATTTAACAGAAAATCCATGTATTGTGTATTTTAACGGAGCGTTTCTGGCAGCGTATTTAGTACGACGGCACATGAAAGGCTGCATAAAAATTGGGTTGAAACAAAGGAGTCTTTGATGGATGTTAATGAGTCTCAGCTGGGATTTACTTATTCCCCACCAAACTTTCTGGGTTAATCATTCTGTGCTTTCTGCTTTTCAATAGAATGTAGCCATTAGTTGAAGTAAACATGTATTTGTATGCAGCTTCAGGCTTGTGCAAAAAAATTTGCTTGAGTTTTTGCACCACAAGCTTTTCAGTCATTACTCATTTTAAAAATTAGCAGTGTACACTTGTGTTCATGATCAAACACACCAGTACTAAACATGATGTGGCTTTCAAACAAGATGTTAATCACAATGTAATTTCAGTACTAAAACTATCTGTTCATTTGCTAATGCAGCGTGATAAGGCAGATTATTTGTCAACTACAGCAGAAAAAAAAGTGGCTCTGTATAAAAAAGGAAAATGAACATGAACTGAATTGAACCGTAACAAAAACCTTCACCAGTGAATATGATAGTTCCAACATGGAGCTGTGGGAATCCATTTTTACCAAAGTGAATAGAAAAATAAATTAAGCTATGCAGAACAGTCCTGGTTGGAAACCCATTTGAACACTTAAGACCAAAAAACGTATTGACAAAAATAAAATTGTCTCATGATTAAAATACTAGTTAATATATCAAATAAAGTACAAAGACAGCGACTAGATCCGTGACACTCATCTATTTTAATGTTGTAAAGATAATCTGCTTAATGTGGAGCTGTTACATATGTAGATGTTGTAAATGAGCAACATCCTCCCCAAGTCTCCACACCTAAACGTACATGTTAGACTCATGATGTTTAAGATGATTTCTGAAATTTATCAACTTGTTGATTAATCATTTTAGAAATAGAGCTGATAGCCTTCATCAATAATCATTCCCCAGGGTATTTGTCATGTTTATGCTCTTTTGCCACATTTGAGCTTGAATGAATAAAAAAGTCAATCCAAGTCTTCACATGACACATAATTACCTCCTAAACCCCAGAAAAGGTTTCATCACCATTATTACCAAAAACTGGCCTTAGGTAATTTTGCGCCACCCCTTTTTTGTGATTTATTTGAGTTTTGGCACACTAAAAGGTTTGCAAGTATGGTCATCCTGTTCATGGTCATACTGCAACATTTCATAAGGATTTAAGATTGAACTTTTTATTAGACCACTCTAAACCTTTTTTTTTGTTTTTAGGTTATTTTTTTACTGGTGTGCTTCGGATGATTCTCCCGTTGCATAACCTAGTGTTTAACCAATTATGTCAGACGTTCAGGTCCTACAACAGCAAAATTATTTTCATAAATTCTCCATTATCATTTACATGTTTGACTCTTGGTGGTGAAAATGATATAATTTCTTTTGATCAGTAAATGATGTGTTGGTTAAAACAACTATTCATGTCCCGGGATAGGTTCTAGCAAATTTCATTCATGTCTCAACAAGTCTGGCTTTTGCAAAAATAAACAGATTTATGGTAACCAGAGAGTGAGATGTAATTCTGTTTTCTTTATTGTTCTTGGCTATGTTGTAGAAAGAAAACAGGAGAGCCCCTCTGTCCATGTAAACAAGGAGAAACTTCATGAGCATGACCCTAAACAGGATGAGAGACATCTTAGTCTACAACAAACAAGATGTAAAAATGTAGGAACTTTTTTCTCAAGGAGCTTAAATGTCTTTGTAAAACACGCACCAAGGAATCTCACTCCTCTCTCTTCGTTCTTTGATACAGGAAACGAGAGGTTACGATGAACTTTGCTGGGACACCAAGTACTCCTCCTAACATCGCTTACGTTTGAAGCTGGAAGAACTCATTCAATAATGGAAGCTTGTGCAACATCAACGTTCATTTAAGGAAGACATTTGAAAACAAATAAAGAACACTTGACTAGCACATTTCTAATAAAGACTTTCTGGTTCATTCAACAAGTAATATCTAACAGTTAATAGTTTTGTTAGAAGCCAAGGGAAACTAAGAAAGCTATTTATCCAAACATTCGTGTTTTCATGCCTTTTTTCCACCCTCAAAGCATAAATGTGTATCAAACGAAAGTGGGTTTTATGCGTATTCATTGAGTGGTTATGACTCTCCTGCTTTCCAATAACAGTCAATCGTTTATTATATTTGACTTCAACAATTCCACAATAAAATATTATAAGTGTTTCTCTCATATTAAGATCATTTTGATTTAATTAGATCTTCTCATGTTGTGTAAGGAAGTTAAGCAATAAGTAAGGCATATAAGTTAAATATGATAAAGTACAGGGGTTGGATAATGAAACTGAAACACCTGTCATTTTAGTGTGGGAGGTTTCATTGCTAAGTTGGACCAGCGTGGTGGCCAATCTTCATTAATTGCACATTGCAGCAGTAAGAGCCGAATGTGAAAGTCTAATTAGCAGGGTAGGAGCACAGTTTTGCTCAATTTATTGCTATGCACACAACATTATGGCTGACCATGTGCATCCAATTCAAACATTGTATCCTGAAGGCAGCGCTGTGTATCAGGATGACAATGCACGAATACACACAGCAAGACTGGTGAAAGATTGCTTTGATGAACATGAAAGTGATACATGGCCTTCACAGTCACAAGATCTCGATATTACATCGTGACCTGACCACTATCCTGCCAGATCAATGGCTTAAAATCAATCTGACCACTGTGGAGGACTTGTATATGTCATTCCCAAGACCATTTGACGCTGTGTTGGCTGCACAGGAGGCACTACACCATACTAATAAATTATTGTGGTTTAAAACCAGGTGTTTCAGTTTCATTGTGCAACCCCTGTAAATCATTAATAAGCCCTATGTATTAAATTAACCTGGATTGCTGCAAAATCAGTGACTTGATGATGCGATCAGCTTGGCTTCTTTACATAGAAACTTATTTCCCAGTTGGGATGATAAGATCAACATGCCAGCATTGTATTGTAACAAAGACCTATTTGAAGCTGAGTTTGAACGTGTCCATATGATTGCAGTTACGGTGGCTGTTTAACATTTATTCTTTGAAGGACCAGGATTCTCAATTACACTGGAGCCAAACTAAGTGGAAAAAAGTGGATGATAAAAGACAAAGATACGAAAAAATTCAACAAAGGAGGGCAACAGAGATTGTAAATTGTATACTTTTGCAGATTGTAAATTGTATACTTTTGCTGGCCAGTTAATGCAACATGTAAATTGTATCAGCAGAAGTTGGTTTAGTGTAGGCTGCCCCCTGGTGGTATGAGTTAGAACAAACACTAAAACACCAGGGCCAAAGAAACAGTGAAGAAAAAATCATTTTACTTTGTTGTATTTAGAACTAGCTGGGACTTAAACAGCAAGCCTGCATGTAAAACGCTATAACCATTACAATTTAAGGTTTAAACGCAAGTCCAAAACAGTACACAACAACATTTTATGTCTCCTAGGAGCTTTATAGTTTTTCACGCTGTTGTGAGAAAGTATATAAGTGGTCTGAGTATTTCGATTTGTATAGAGAAGAACGGTCAGAAAAACGGGGCTCGTCCGGGATTTGAACCCGGGACCTCTCGCACCCTAAGCGAGAATCATACCCCTAGACCAACGAGCCTTGAAAACCCTGTGAAATCTCCAACACGTGGAACATTGTTTTGAAACAAGATTCTGCGTAATCTTGTTTCATGCATCAAGCTGCAGAGGCTGTCATTTAAACTCTTAGCCAACCTTTATTGGGTTGTAATGTCAGTAAATTAACACAAGAGGGCGACATTTCCCTGTCATTGGGGCAAACCCAAACTAACACAAAAGCTTCTTCTCTGAAGCCTCTCGCGGTTAGTTAAAATGTATTCAAATTCTCCAAATTCCTATGATTCATATATCCAGATATGCTGCATTCAGTACAAATGGACTTGAGCTCCATTTTCATTACATGAAATAAGAATAAAGTGTTTTTCATGTAAATAAATTAGATTACTATAGTATTATCTCGACTTTTATTAGAATGATCTTGATTTATCGGTTCACCTAGGCTTTACCCGACTTATGGTCTTGATGCTCCTCTACATTATAAGGTGTTTGGACTTGGACTGATCCCTTTGGAAATTTATGTCACATCACAAATAGGGAAGACCCTGGGGGAACCCTAGAAACCATATAATCTATATGTAGGCAACAGCTTGTGGACTATTACCATCTTTGGATCATCCAGAACAAGCTGGAGAGTGTTGCTGTGAAAAAAGTATGGGGATTCTTGGTTGCTCCCATAACCTGGATAAGAGGAAGACATTAGATTGTTGGCTGAATATGGATGAATGTTTCACCTGGTTTCTAACTTACCCTACAGCACACAAATGGCTTTTTTTCCCCCCACAAAGCAACACAAATTTCATTCATTTTGTAACCATGACAGTTGTAAGGAATTTTGTGTTCGTGCGAATTATTAGGAAAAGAAAAAAAGCAACCAAAACAATAAAGCATCTTGTTATTTGCAATCATTTTAATTAAGACTTTTTACGGACAAAACGGTACAAACATGCATGAATCACTGCTGGTTTTTTTTAACAGTAATTGTCATGGTTCATCTCGTTCATTTGATCTAGCCATTAACTGATCCATTAGACTCATTTGGCAGTTCAGTTTATAGATGAGTGCCTGCAATTTAGAGGAGACGCAGCCCGGAGAGCAGCTTTAAATAAAACTAAATGAAGGTTGTCTGAAGGATAGATGAGTGACTCCTGTGGAAGCTGTGATTAGAGGCCTCATCATGAGTGTCCAAACATAAGGCCAATTATAGATATGCAAAATCTATGACATGTAATAGGAACTTCATTGAATTTATACTAGATTAAATTAATGTCACATCTGATTGATGTTTACACTTAATAATTTGTAAATGTAACTTCACATCCTAAATCAAGTCTGTTGATTGTTGAGACATGGGACCTTGTGAGCTTGTTGACAGGATGGGTTTTGCTGTTTCTATGGATGCCTTGAACTTCGAGACGTGTGAAAAAAAGCTATTGAAGATGAGTTCCCCTCGAGGGTCTCAATCATGGTGTTTGAGCACCTGGCAGATGGTGCTTTTAGTCCAAACATCCAAAGCAGGAGGGGTTGGCACATATTTCACAAGGATCTGGTGACATGATAATGTGCACTGAAAAACAAACAAAAAAACAAAACAAAAAATAAACAAAAAAAGGGAGATAAATATACAACCTACTATATCATACAGGGAGCTATAATTCATAGACCAACCGGTTAGCTTAATTAATACTGTTGTTATAATACTATCAATTTCCCTTTCAGAACATCTGCAATTAATCTGCTTTATGAGGTTCAAAAGGGCCCCAAAGACTGTTTGCTCAGTTTTCACACTTGTCTGTCATTCCAATTCCAGATGTACTGTATGGCGCAGGAGTTGCAGCGTGTGTGTACACTTTGAACTGTAGAAATGCATCTGTGTAAACTAATGAAAGAGTATGTCTGCCGTCATTGTCTAAACTCTTAAGGTAAATGTGTGCCTCAGTTGAAACACTAAAGTTTAAGCTAAAACTCTAAGAATGAGCCTGTTTCTATATTCTTCTTTTCTGAAGCCTCTCTCAGTTAGTTAAAATGTCTGGCTATAAATGTGGTCTATATTCTAAAAGGTCAGAAATAGACTTTGGTACAATGGGAAAAAAAATATGTCTCAGGTATAACAGAAGACCAGTAGATAATAATCAGTTGGACATTTTGGGAAGTACAATCATGAATTTCTATTGAAAAGTTAATTGCTTGAGGGAGAGAGTGAACATCGGAACAGTATATCTAAAGTTTTTATCTGTAAAGCACATTATCTAGCCTGTACTTGGTTTTTAAATGTTTCCACAGAAGAGATTTCTAAACAGATTGAGAATCTATGCACACCGGTGATTTGAATGGTTGTAGAACCACCTCTCACAGCAATCACATAAAACAAGAACTTTCAGTGTCCTTTTAACAGTCTCTTGGCCACACCCTTGTTTGTACCTAATTGCTTAAGTTCTTTGAGGTTGGTGGGTAATCATTTATGCAAGGCATAAACGTATTAAATTCTGCTGTAGGTTTTGACTTTGACTGAACCATTGCAACAACTGCATTGTTTTATTGTTCTATTTTCCATTTGCACTCAGACTGTCATAAATTTCACCTTCAAACACTTTATTATTTTACATTCTCACTGAGGTCTGATGTTAAACTCGTGAAAATTCTTCAGCTTCTCTGCGCATTGTTTGTTGTGGTTGAATCTCGACTTCTAGGAAGAGTGGAAAATGTCTTAAATGTTTTATTTTACTTGGAAATAATGCTTCTTAGTAAAAAGCAACGAGCATCAGTTTTTAAATGGTTGCACAACCCTTTCCAGATTACTAGTAGGGAACAACTACTAACCAAACGTCATGGGATGTGGAATGTGGTTAGCATTTATTAATAATACAAAAATACAACATGTTCCATTGATTAAAACACGGATATCTGAAAGAACATGTGAGAGAAGCATGGGATAAGGGATATTAACATCTACAGTAGCATGTATTTCTGAATATGCACTTTAAAAAGCTACATGTGATTGGATATAGTTTTTTTTCTATTTGGAGCTTTAATTTATTCTTATATGAAAAAACTTCTGCACATTATAAAAAAGATGGTCAAAAAATGCATCAACTGTATGTTATAGAAAACAGCGCTTTTAATAATAAAATCCATGATTATGTTTCTGAAGGAACCAAGAAAATTCTGCCCTTACCTAGTCGTGAGAAAACAATTCCTGCCCCTTTCCCTTGGCACACTGGGCGAAAGACTTGAGGAAGGAGAGGGTGGGCACAAACTGCAGCAGTGCTTGTCTCTGTAAGGTGAGGGTTGAGGCTGTCTTCCAAGTCCATCAGCTCCTTCAGCTGCTTCACCGCCTCCAGAGGGAAGCTCCGGTCCGCGACCTGTAAACAAATGTTTGTGAACAGGCTGTGAGCATAATAAAATGTATTGCACAACCCCAATCTTCAACATGTAAAGTTAAGAAAATACTTCTTGATACATCATTTCTTTGACCAAAACATACTTATTGTTTTTTAAATTGCAATTGAAAACTAAAGGGCAACCCTTTAGTCATAGTACACAACAATAACACAAGCGACTGAGAACTAGAATGAAAAATAATTATTCAAAAATCCGTAAGACAAAATGTAAAAATATAAGTGTTGACATACCATGACCTGCACACTTTGAGCTCCCCGCCACACACACACCACCAAAACAAGAGTAACCGCAAGCAGCCTCATTTTCAGATGATTGAAGATGCGTCTCAGTGTAGAGCCGTGTTTCTTCTGTGATTTCTGGATTCTGCCACAGCTTCTTTATAAGGTGGTAGCATAGACTGTTAAGTGATTTATTATCACAGACAACTGGCAGGAAGAAAGTCAGGGGTTGTAAAGGTGCACACACTGTTCAAAGATAATCAAAGGCTGTTCCGATGTACATTGAGAGCTTCAGATCCTCTTTTTTTTGTTTATGATTTCTCTACTGTCATGTTTTTACGGCCTTTGTCTGAACTATTTATGATATCATCATAATCCAGTATTGACTTTGGATTTGAGCTAACTTTCAAGATCCCGCAGTGCCAACTCATAAAAGTTAAATCTTTACTCTTCTCACAAATAGAGGCCACAAATCTTTTTAATGAGGAACAAGTTGCAGACGTACAACGTGGGTAATGTAGTTCTCATGTCCAGACATCTCAGTGTGGAGGAGCGCAGTCCTAGAAACAAATAATTTAAACTCCAAGGCCTGTATAGAGGACCCAAACTTAAGATGAAGACCCATACATTCTTTGAAGCAATAAGTCTAGGCTTATAAGGCTTTGATTAAACTTAGGTTGCTCGAATAGTGGCAATTGTGTAGCATGCCTGCGTTGTTGGGTCTATTGTCTCTGATCAAACTCCATACACTAGGATGTTTAAATGAGGAGAGTTTTCTGGCCAATCAACCATGATTCCACAATGATTAATCTATTTAAAGTAAAAAATGGACTGTTGATCACTGAGCCACAGTCTCTTTTGTCCTCAGTCTAGGTAGTATGTCCCTGGTTCCGGAGTGTCTCCACACATTAATGTACTAGCAGTTTCTTATGCCCTCGGTGTGTGTGTTTGGTGTATGGTGACTCTTAATGGGTTCTGCTTTAAAATGTCCTCCAGCCTGCAGTTGTAGTCTTGCAGTTCTAGCTGCAGCGTGTGCTTTTATTCATTCGACTCCTTTATCCATTCAACTTTTCATTACTCTGACTCCCGACTCTGCACAGTCAGCTGCTTTAGCTGTGCCTTATATGACCTACCTTCCTAGTGGAGCTCAGCTAACTAGTTAAACATTTTTATGGAAAACGCATTGATTGCAATCAGAAGGGGTTCTTCAGATTGGAAACTTTGGAAACTGATTTGTTTAACATGCTTGAATAATTGGAATATAACGTTTTTCGAGGCATGTTTTGTAAATTTTCGCTACATAAATAAACTGAACCTAACCGAAATGAATTGAAAAACCTCATCCAGATTTTATAATAAATGCATACATGGTTTAACACTGATGAAACAGCATGTTAAAAACTAAGATTGAATTTAGGATATAGGATATTGCACTTTTAGACATAGAATGTTGTTCTCTTATTGGGGATGCCTCTATCTCCCCTTGATTACATCTAGTGATGCTGTAGTGAGTCAGAGTCTCAATTTAGCTGATCAGCAATAAAAAGCCGATTGACGGTTGCAGCATTTGTAGGAGTGAGCTAATTGAGACATTGCTGATGCGCTCAAGGCTGTGTGGCAATACAATTTATGTCAGCTTCACCACAGCTTTTCACACACATGTCAATTAGTCCACAGTTCTCTCTGCAAATTTCCTTTAAAAAGTTTCTTCTCAACACAACTGTCCTGCTTTAAGGGATACTGCTCAATTCAGTTCAAAGGTACACTTTCATTTGTATTAGAACAAGCACAAGTGTCTAATCAATCATGGGACAACAACAGAGTCAGGGGGCCCTGAACTTTAATGTCTCGAATGCAGGGTCAATTTAGTCTCCTAAATGAGCCTAATTGACAAGTTGCTGCACGGTGAGATGAAACAGTGATCCCCTGGAGACCAGAAAATGAAGATTCAAAGGAAGGCTTAAGTCAGAAACCTTTAAGATTTAAAGCAATAAACACATAAATCAAAAACAACTCCATAATCTGCCAAGTAAATTATATCAATATCGAATAAATGTAAATTAAACTGCGACACACAAAACAAAGGAAAAACATTAAAATGACAAAAACCTGTAATCTTTGAAAAACATTGCAATAAAAAAAAGAACCTAATCTAAAAAAATCTATTATAATCTTCAATCCATGATTAATCCCTCCTCAGAAATTGCAAAAAAAACCAATAAATTGGTGAACCAATTATTTCAAATCTCAGATTTTACTAGAGTGTTTCCAGGTGAACCTGGAAAAAATAGCAAACACTAAAACTTGGACCAGTTAATGCATTATGGACCATTTAAACCATTACTTTCATGAAGTATGAGTGCTCTGCAGTGATTTACGAACTGTCATGATAGGATCCATCTTCCTGGTGTCAATCGGGGCTCGAAGAATGTGCTGCAGCTGCCTGATTGATTTTTGTAACCCGCACTTATCTGTCGATGCCAAAGACTCTTTATAAAGAGGTAAAGGAATATCTGCACAACCTAATTGCTCAGGGCTGGGTGAGAAAATCTAACTCCTCATACAGCATCAAATGTTTTTGCACGCTCTGTGATACTTAGCCCAAATGAGTCAGTTCATATAATGACTTATGTAATTTATCATATAAACAAGCTGTTTTGAATTTCATACTCTTCTGCAAACATCCTAGTTGGATGAGTTATTAAAATAGAAAATATTCAATAACCAATCTTTGTGCATAATCATAAGCATGATATATGAACAATTGCTCTGTCAGGACCAAGAATGAATCTGGGGAAAAACACACACATGCACCAATTCTGAGCAAAACAGTGATTGAAAAAGTTGCTAGGAAAAATAAACAAGGAGTGCAATTGTAAAGATTGTGAAGACAACAAAAGAAAAAGTTAAGGTTGTTTGTAAGGTACAAACACAGCCATCAACAAAGGAAAATATAATTCTTTTTGAGCCTGATGTAAACCCACAGTGGTCCGAAGGCCTTGAGTTTTGTGAGACTTTAGTAGCAATAAGCAGTATTGTTTCAGGTTACTTTGTTATTGATGTACAAAATCCCACCGATCATGATATTGAGTTGTCTGGCAGGACTGTTATGGGGACTTTGCAAAATGTTCAAGCAGTTTACCCGGCTACAATTGTAGAAAAACGCCAAAATGACCCACCTGTGTCAGTGAGTCAAGTGAGAGTGAACGGTGAGCATGAGCCAGATCCGACATGGGATCCGCCTATCAACCTAAACAATTTAAATGAACCTGAAAGAAGGATAGTACAGGACATGCTTCGTGAAGAGTGCTGGTCCTTTTCCAAATCAGATGATGACATTGGATATGTACAAAGGTTGGAATTTAATATACGTTTAAAAGATATGGAACCTGTAACCCGCACTTATCTGTCGGTGCCAAAGCCTCTTTATAAAGAGGTAAAGGACTATCTGCACAACCTAATTGCTCAGGGCTGGGTGAGAAAATCTAACTCCTCTTATTCTTCACCGGTTGTCTGTGTAAGAAAAAAAGATGGCATCCTTCATGTTTTTATAGATTACAGAGAGCTACACAAAAAGACTCATCCTGATAGGCAACTGATTCCCAGAGTGCAGGACATACTTGACAGTCTGGGCGGGCACTCCTGGTTTTCATTGCTGAGGTCTATGAAATACTTTGATGCTGCATAGGGATGGCCTGACATTTGTAACTCCATGGGGCCTGTATGAATGGATAAGAATCCCATTTGGTCTCATGAATGCTCCTGCGGCATTTCAACGCTGCATGGAGGAATGCTTGGAGGAAGTCAGAGATAAAATCTGTGTCCCATATAATGATGACACGCTTGTATACAGTCAGTCTTTTGAGGACCATGTTAAACGTGCAAAAGGTGCTTCAACATTTACGAAAGAGTGGGCTCAAATTGAAACCCAGCAAATGTGAACTACTTAAACGAGAGGTCCGCTACCTGGGGAGGATAGTTTCAGCAGAAGGTAGTTAGATTGACCATGCTGACACCACTGCAGTGACAGCTTTGAAAAATAAGAGACCAACATGTAGGTATGCTTCGAGCTGTCAGGGGTTTGTGAAGCTATTATAGACAGTACATAAAAGACTTTGCTCGTATTGCAGCACCACTGTACGAACTTTTGAAAGGATCTTCAGAAGATAACAGAACACGAAACAGATCCAATGTTACACGAGCAAAAGAAAAGGCCAAAGGTGTTCCATCAAATAAACCAATTGTGTGGACAGAAGAACACCAACAGATTTTGGAAAGATTATTAGATTGCCTGGTTGAACCACTTGTCCTCGGGTTCCCATACTTTTCAAAACTATTTATTCTCCACACAGATGCCTCAAGTCAGGGACTCGGAGCTGTCTTATACCAGAGTCAAGATAATAAACTTCGTGTAATAGCATATTACACGCACATTATCTCGCACATTGACTGCCTCTGAGTGTAACTATCACCTTCATTCGGGGAAATTAGAGTTTTTAGCTCTCAAGTGGGCAATTACTGAACGGTTTAGGGATTATCTTTATTATGCCTCCACTTTTACACTTTTTTACTGACAACAACCCTCTCACATATGTCCTTTCAAGCACAAAACTTTATGCAACTGGTTGTAGGTGGGTACCAGAGCTCGCAGATTTTCATTTTACGATCAGATATCGGCCTGGCAGAGAAAATGTGGATGCTGACAGTTTATCCAGAATATCTGTAGATATAGAGGAGCTGATGGACAGGTGCACTGAAGAACTTACCTCAAATTGTGTGGCCGTAATTACTCAAACTGTTAAAGCTCAGGATCACATCTCACCAGGAGTTTGTCCAGTAGTTGCCTCTGTTCAATTTGATGGTAAAAACCAACACTTTTCAGCTGCAGAGATTTGCCAAGCACAGAATACAGACAGTCACATTGGCCCAGTGATTCATTACAAACTGAGTGTTGATAAACCTGCTCAACATGAGTTTAACCATTTAAGCACACAAAGTAAGTGCTTGCTGCGTGAATGGGAAAGACTTAGTTTTGATGAAGATGGCATCCTCCTTAGGAAAATAACTAACAAAAAACAGCTTGTGCTACCTGAAAAATACAAGGCCACTGTACTGAAAGAGCTACATGATGAGATGGGCCACCAAGGCATTGAAAGAACAACTTCACTGATCCAAGATCGATTCTATTGGCCTTATTTGCAGAAAGAAATTGAACACTATGTGACAAGCACTTGTACTTGCCTTAAACAAAAGAGTCCATCTAAACAAACAACGGCACCTCTTACTAATATTGTTACAACACAGCCAGTTGAACTTATTTCAATTGATTTTCTGCACTTAGAGAAATTTAAGGGTGGATTTGAATATATTTTAGTCTTTGTGGATCACTTCACGCGTTTTGCACAGGCTTACCCCACCACCTCAAAGTCTGCCAAAACTGTTCCTGATCGTATATTCAATGATTTCGCTCTTAAGTTTGGACTGCCAAAAAGAGACCATGACCAAGGGGGTGAATTTGAGAACCAGCTGTTTGCCCAGCTCAACAAAAACTGTGGTGTATTGGGATCACGTACAACACCCTACCACGTTTAAACCGAACGTTGTTACAAATGTTGAAGACACTAACTGACAAACAATAGAAGGAATCCTTGAACAAGCTTATATATGCAAATAACTGCACAAGATGCAAGGTAACTGGCTTTTCACCCTTCTATCTTCTTTTTTGGAGATCCCCAAGGTTACCAACTGACCTTCTCTTTGGTCTCACTTCTGAGATGGGAAAAGCAGATCATCGAACATACATGGAAAAGTGGAAACATGGCATGCAAGAAGCATATGAAATAGTCCAAGAAAATGCAAAGAAGTCAGCTGAAAGAGGAAAGACACATTATGATCCTAAGGTCAGAAGCTCAGTCCTATACCCAGGATATCGTGTACTTGTAGCCCAGGAGAGGACCTGGGAAACTCCGTAATCACTGGGAGGAGACTATCCACATAGTGATTCGTCAAGTTGGTGAGGGTAAGCCAGTTTATGAGGTCAAGCCTGAACATGGAAAAGGTAGATCAAGGGTCATACATTGCAATTTGTTGTGGCAGTGTGATAATTTGCCTTTGGAGATCCAACCAAGACAAACAAGTAAGCCAAGAAATAAAAATATAAAAAAGTGTTGGACCCAATTGATAAATCGCATGATACAGGAGAGTAGCATAATGAAGAAGTATCAAAACATAATAGTTCTGAGGCAGAGGTTCAGGAAGGGCACTTACTCCATACCGACATGGGGGAACCACAGCTAAACCGTGAGACCATGAACCAAGAAGTTGAGGACAAGACTGATTATGTGCAAACAGATTCAGGATACCCAAATGAGATTTTAGAACCAATCCATGTAGATGTGGATGGCAACGAAGGACAACTGGAACTGGCCCACCCAAAGAGAGAGAGAAGACCCCCAAAAATATTCACTTATGATCAATTTGGGAATCCAACATGCTACAGTACAATTTAAGGAAATGAAACCCCTTACCAGTATCACCTGTTAGGTTGTAGAAATGTTCAGCCAGAATGGGTGAACCCATTTCAGGTTTACCAGCCTTTCTTTGTACAGGATTACTAGGGACTAGAAGTAGTGAACTGTGTAGTACAATACAGGGTGGTATAAAACAAAGTGAGGGGACTTTTTCGATGCATGTTTTTTTTAAATTGGGCTTTAAGGACTTTAGTTAGTAAAATGTGATGTCGGGACTACATCTAAATTTGTGGGGGATTGTGTAATGGACAAATTTGGAGTCATTTACTCCATATGGTTTTTGTTCTCAATGTATATAATATACTGTGATGATTCCAATACATCCATAAAAGGTTAAAAAGATCAGTGATCTACTATTTATGTCTGATCAAGGATGTGTGTCCGATTAGCCATCCCTGCTGGGATCGAGAGGGGGGGCTCTCAGCGCATGCTTCAGTTTTGCTGGAGCTGCTGCAAAAGAAGCATCGTGTCTGAGTCTTTCTCTTTATATTTCTCGGTTCCAGTCGTTGGTCCAATTGATCCGGTACCAGGGTGTAACACAATAAATTGGCCTCGAATTACGTAACTCCTAACAAGCCACTGCATCATCAGATGCTCTCAAAAACAGGAACAGACGGCAATACAGGGATGTT
>JAVLVB010001078.1:780259-837417 GCA_032876305.1 Orestias chungarensis | reverse complement strand
ATATATATATATATATATATATATATATATATATATATATATATATATATATATATATACTTAACAACTTATCTACATATTTGTTCCGTTAATATAGCAATCGGACCCTGGATTTCTCCAATTGGGGGCTGCTTTGTAAGATATATTGGCTGTCAGTCAATCAAATAAAAATATTTTGAGGTCATGTTGATAAATGAAGAATCATTGGTGCTCTGAGCAAACAGTTTTTTGCATAATAATTTAAGTTAACTGCATAGAATGAATTATTTACATTGCTGAATGTTGGTGTACTGCAAATTTCAGGATAAAACTGCTTGAGCAGATGTTGTATAGGGTGATGTTGTAAGATAGCTTGGTGTTTTCTTCTATATGATAGCTGTCTTATATGAGCCAGAGCATGATCAACTAACCATTCTCAGGTGAGCTGTGGGTAAGTTGATACAGGTGTGACTTTCAGACTTTGCAGCTGATGGTTACTTGCTAAGCCTTTGAATGCTGAGGTCTATGTAATCCTTTGATGCTGCATAGGGATGGCCTGACATATATGTGCAATTAATTCAGCTGCTTAGGATCCCCCTGCTGAGACCAGCAATTTTCTGAATAGAGTAATTACTACCTCTGGCAAATATCCAGTATAACTCAGACCAGGTACTACTTAGATAGTAAGGTGCAGTTTTCAAAAGCTGAAGAGAATGATGTGTAGATTAATTTAAGAATGGGATTCATTAGGTTGCTTTCATTTCCATATTAAAATGGACACATTCAGAACCTGAGCTCCATCATGTAGCATGCCTATTAATATTTATTTTTGTATATCCAGATTATATTGAGGAACCTATAATTGTTTTATGGATATTCTCTCTGTTGAGGTAAATACTTTAGTTGATACAAACTAAAAAAATAGGATAAGCTGGGATTGAATTTTTTAACAGCAAATGCTGCAAGCCTACATATAAAATTTCTGAAATGACTACTATCTTGTGCCACACTTTGTTGTCTATGATCATAAACATAATTAATCCACTATCACAAATGTCATGCAACGTGACAAGGTATATTTTCTCTAACAGTAAACAATAACAGTCTAAGTATATACATCTGTCATGTTTGAACTAATAAAAAAAACATATTATTTCACATTGCTATTGTATAATAATCTTTTAAGAGATTGTTGCTGATTTGGAAAAGATTTTACCTTAAATACAAATTAAACCTTTTACAGCTTATCTTGACACAAAAAATTTGCAGCGAATTCACCACTAAAAAGAAGAATTTAAACACTTTACTTTCTGGTTATTTTGAAGCTTTGTTGATATGATTATTGCTAGCCAACTACTTCACTGTAAAATTAATGTTATTAAATCCAGAATGAAAAATTATCATGTGTAGACAATACCAAAGAAAGTCTAGCATGGTGGCTTTTGTGTTTTATTGATGGTGAGTTACCAGATACATTTCTGTTTAGGCAACAAAGAACCAGGGGAAAACTCTGGTTTAGAAATTACAAAAAAGTAACTATTAACTTAGTCTGGGATGCAATATCTTAAGAATTATATGGCGATTTAGGGAGCATCTATACATTAGAAATACATTTGGGCATTTTATTAATTAATATTGCAAAATAATGTTGTACTAATCATTGTTTTTCTAACTTTTCCAGCTGTTAAAAAGCTTCTCAAAACAAAGGTCTAAATAGTTAGACATTTCTGTGCTACAGAAGACATTTTGTAGTAAAAAAAAAAGAAAGAACAATACCCACAAGGTCAATGAATGAAGGCTTTTTATTCAAAATAATAATAATACAAAAAAGTGAAAAGAAAACATCTCTTTAAATACATAAAGCAAGGTAAGGAAATGTAACAACAAATGTAAAATCCAAAATAAATTGTTTGGCAAAGAGCTGTCAGTTGAATAATAAAAATAAGGTCAAAATGCTATGCAGTAACAGTTTTTGAAACATTCCTCAGTCTGATTAATTTATTTTGTGGCCATTCTTTGGCGTAATAATTATTTAAAAAATATATTAAGTGCCCACTGAGTCAGAACATTAGGGTTAAAGCGTTTGGCTCACCCTTTCAGGGGAAAATTTATTAGGTCATAAAGGGGAATGGGATGAAAAAAAAGATCATCAGCCTAAAGCTAGAGGTTTCTGGCTTGCAGTGAGAGTTCAGCAACCAGTGCAGGCTGCAAATGCGCAAATCTCACAAACATCCATGGGAACTGCAGCTGAAGCAAAGACAAGAACCGGACAGATGTCAGCTCAGTCACATTGTAAAAATGATTTCATTATAACAACTAGCACAAATGTGTTCTTAAAATGTAATTGGGCTGTTTAGTTTTTACTTATCTTACCTAGTCGCACCAGAGATGCAGAGCCTCCTGTCTGCTTGCAGAGGGGCAGCAGCTCCTGGGGAAGCATGGGCTCAGCACAAAGGGAAATAGGGGTTGACCTGAATCTCGGATTCAGTTGACCGGTCATTGCTCTGCTCTCCGACAGCTCCTGAAGCCTCTTTACAGCTTCCAGGGAGAAAGCCAATCCATTTTCCTTAAGGAAAGAGACAGATTCTGCTGTTACAAGTGGCCCAATGACATTAACGGAATAATGTCCCTCTCTCATATATATATATATATATGAGAATGGTTGGACTACCACTAAAGTTTTGTAACAAAAAAGACACTTACTTCAACTTGCACGGCCTCGGAGGTCAAGCCGAGAGCCAGGACAAGGAGAGCAACGGTGGCAAGGGTGGTCTTCATGGTGGTAATTGGTAGGAGATTGTTTTGCAGCTTCTCTGGTCTGTTGGTTGTTCTTGGCAAATGCTCAGCTCGATGTGTCTGGTTTTTCCCCTTCCACAGGTCTCCTTTTAAACCCTCAAGCCCAGGAGCCCAGCAGTCATGTGACCACAGTGGCTACAAATGGGAGAAACGTTTTTTTCTCATGGGTTAATGAGTACTGATTAGGTTTTACAAGGTCATAAAGGGGAATTCATAAATCCCACTTTGACCTCATCATCTGTCTTATTGTTTTTATGGATCTTGGGCTTGCTGGTCTGCTGTGCCTTGTGTTGATGTCACCTGTGGTAGGTTAAACAGTTACCAGGGTTTTCATGGATGTTGACAGAGCCACACCAGCTCATTGTTAAAAAAGCTTCTCACACATTATTAGTTTTTTTGGAAAATAGTGAAATGTCTGCCAAGCTGAAATTATAAGAATATAAAATTAAAGTGTCCTAATAATAATAAAGTGTATGCTTTACACAAATATGCACATAATTGCAAATGACAGCGCTAAAGGAGTGCTAATATCGTCCTTGCCTATATCTGTTACTTGAAAAGCTGTCTTTAGCAATTTTGGCAGAAAATAGAGCTTAATGGAAGATTAATTAGTTTATTATTGTTGCTGCCTTTATGCTGAGCAACATTATTTATTTGATTTAATTTTCTTCCCTGCCTGGGGAGAATTGAATTAATTAGTGCAAATTTAAACTAGCTATACTCCCCTAATGGGTTTTAGTCCTACTGGAGGCTGAGTGTAAAAGCTTTTAAGTAATGAAAAGGACAGTACCCTGAAACAACAAGAAACAAATGGGTTTAGATGTGTTTCACTCCATGTCGCAGGTTTGCCCTTTTTGATTCTCATCAGAATGAAAACACGGACCTGTGACCTTCCAAAAAATCAACCAACCTAATTGTCAGACCTATTAAGGACAGCAGGGGTTAACAAAACCCAATAAATGTCCAGATTTTTGCTTCAGTGTGGCATGAAACCTACCAGCACTCACACAGTCACAAGCCCATGAAGCCCAATTTGGCACACAAAGCATGAAGAACCCATTAGTCTAACTACTGGGCGTGGTTCTGAGCATCTTACACGCATTGTTGCCATCTATCGTTAATAAATAGCTTCGTCTTGATGTGTGTGAGGCATAAACAAACAATGTTGGTGTTTACAAGGCAAATATACTTCAACAAGTGGCCATTTGTTAAATTAGTGGGATTTTGACACAGTTATATGCTGTGTATAAACCTTTCCTGTTGTTGAAATGGTTCCTAATATAGTCTGATTGAATGCCCTGTGTATTTTGTTTTAAGCTTCCTTCCTACTTGCTCTATACTTTTTACACAAGTTCTTATTCTGCAATAGCTTGGCTAGCACTCAATAGCAACTTTATCAGGCACACCCTGAAACAACCTTTTATGTTCATGTTTAGTTGCTGAAGATTTGTAATCTATACACAGATAATGTGATTCTCTGGCTCCATCACATCTGTGATGGAGCCAGAGAATCACATTATGAATGTGTAGATTGCAGTGTGAGATTGTTTGAACTTTGTATGATTATATACAATCTTGCTTAAAACAGTCATCAGCTATTTATACTTCTTAAAACTCAGATAATATGCTAAATTCAGATTTCATATACTGTAACTATTTAGACAATTTTATCCGAAGCGCCTTACAAACTAGACACAATGTTATACTTATTATCAATCTGAACATAAGCTATGTAGAGAAAAGTCCCAGGTCAGAGTGAGTGGTGACAATAATGAGATAGAGGGAAGTACAGAGAGAGTAGTAGAGGGGGTATAGAGGTATGGTTAAGAGTTAGGATAGGAGATGCTCTTTAAAGAGTTGGGTCTTCAAGTTTCTTGAAGACAGACAGTGACGCTGCCGTTGTTGTGGCCTTTGATAGGTCATTCTACCATCTTGGAACAACACAAGTAAAAAGTCTGGATTGTCTTAAGCGTGGTGTATGCATTGCAGGGATTCAAGTATGTGGATGGGAGCCGTACCCTTAAGCACTTTGTAGGCTAGCATAAGGGATTTTAAGTTGATGCGGGCAGCCAGGGTTAACCAGTGAAGCTCAATGAACAAAGGGGTGACATGAGACTTTTTGGGCTGATTGAACGCCAGGCGCGCTGCCGCGTTCTGGATCATTTGTAAGAATTTTACATTACAGTCAGGGAGACCAGTAAGGAGTGCATTGGAATAGTTAATTCGGGAGATAACCATAGGAGCTGGGTAGCATGTTGGGTTAGGTATAGCTGTACCTTTCTTATGTTTAGTAATGTGAAGCGACAAGATCGAGAAATGGAGGCAACATGATCTTTATTGGTCAGCCGATCATCAAGCATGACACCCAAGTTTCTTGCTGTCAGAGAAACTGGATGTGAATATTGTGGTATATGGTTGGTTTTGCTGGAAAAAGAAGCAGTTCAGTTTTTGAGAGATTCAATTGGAGGTGATGGCTTTAATTCCTTTTGATATGTCAGACAGATCATCAGGTGGAAATGACGCACAGAGCTGGGTGTCGTCAGCATAACAGTGGTATGAGAAACCATACAATTGAATGATCTGGCGCAGAGTGGAGGTTCAGTTTAGCTCAGTTCAAACAACAATATACAAATACATACATTATGGGAATGTCCAATCAGTAGAGTTCTGCGTTGTAGAAATAGATGATTTGAGAAATGTGTGTATGAAACGCAGAAGATACTAAAGGAACTAGTAAGGATTCTTACTGAAGCTAGCTAGAAAATATCATCATCTCAAATAAAACAAAATGAGCTTTGAGAATGGCTTTGAGAAGGGTTACTCAGTAAGTAAGTAGCATTAACCCTTTAACAAACTCTTAAAAAAATCCAGATTATAGTTTACAAATGCAGTAAAACAAGGTGACCAAATGCCCTGTTTTCACATTAGACATGTCTGCTCTAGGGCATCCAGAAGTGTTTCAGAAATTTGTGGAATTGTCCAAATTTCATTGATTTTTTTACTGGACCATTAAGTGTGGACTTAAATTGACCACTGGTTTACACAGAATACTACTATACTTATGTGTGGCTCTTCAAAATACACACATACACAAAGGAAGAAGAGCAGACAGTGCAACAACATTGCAGACAAAATGATGAAGCGAAAGGGCAGTTTCACAGAATAACAGCAGAAAAAAAAGTCTAAAAAAACTTCTGGAAATCTCAATCAAAATATTAGCAGTATAGATCCATGTTGGTTTTTTGACTTAATCTCTTTTTTGAGTCCTTTTTATTATTTATTTTATTACACTGAAAAGGTTTTTAGAGATATTTTATTAAAGATGTTTTAACACAGTAGAGGTCATATTTATAACATTGTTGTATTTTATTTGTTTTTTGTGAATGGAGCTAAAATTTGTTAGAGGTTGTTAGAGATTTGATGTATTACAAAAAGAATTTCTGTACCATTGAACACATGTCCATTAATCTAAAAAGCCTGCCAGAATTGTGTCTTAAGGCCAGACCAAGTGTCCTCTCTTTGAGACATCAAATTATGGTCACCCTAACTAAGGGTCCAAGAGCCATGATTACATTAGGAAGACAAATGGAAAACCTTGAAACGCTGAGAATGCCAACTCAATTGTCACTTAAGGGGAGTGGCATCATCATGTTGAGTGACAATTTTGCTCTTTGGAAAACATAAAGCAGTATGTGGAAATATTTAAACAGCATCATTAGACATGAAGTTAAACATTGGACAAAAATGGATCTTTCAAATAAATAATATTTCACTGATTTGCTTACAAAGTGGCTGATGGAAAGAAAGTTAATGTTATTATAAAACCCTTATTCCACATAAAATGTGTTAGCAGAGCCTAAAAGGGGTGTGTGAAGCCTAAAGACCTGACTCAGTTACCCCAGTTCTGTCTTAAGGAATGGGCCAAAAGTCCAGGAAACCATTCTGTAAAGCTTTTGGGAGCATTCCCATATGTTTAACTCAAGCCATCGAATTAAACAGGCAATGGTATAAAATAAAGAATAAATTTCACTTTTGTTTGCATAACTTTCTCTAGATTAAATGTTTTTGTTATATTTCTCTGGATACGCTGGCATTTAGCTACTGGTAGTTACATACTATCTATATAAATGCATTGCTTTAGCTGTATGCAAAATAAAGTTTTTATAGTTAGTTGCAGCAGTTCATTTTATTACTTAAGACAAAACATATGATAATTTGCCAACCAATTATGTGTCAAATTTAAGAAATAGATAAAAGAAAGAGCATTATAAACTTTCAGACACATCAGATATAATAAATCAATATTTATGACTGAGTTGACTTTAACACCATTGGAGTAAACATTACATATGAAACCTCATCTCTGTTTTATTTATAACTACACAAATCAAGATTGCCGTTCATCTCTCTCATAACTTTATAGGAAGTGTGTTTTTGACTGCTCTCGATTTACACATTTCTGTGTCATTCATTTGAAGTTTATTGCCCTGTATGATGTGCAAATATATTCCACAGAAGCCACTTCTCACTATGAGAAGTGGGTTCTCTGGCACCATGTGACATTTCTTTTTACATTCAAATTTGCTGACAGAAACCTGTGACTGACTCAATGTGCTTGAACGGTAAGATATAACAATTAGTTTTGAATAAGTATGTACTAGCCATTCATGAAAAGCCTGCATTACTCATAATAAGGTATAATTTCCCAAATTTTTTTTAGCAAGGTAGCTTTAAAAAATACTGTATTTGTAATGAAATATTTTAAGTCAATAATGTATTTCTCACAAAATCTGATAAACATTTCCAAATTATGCTTTCAAAAAAATGTAAATGCAAAATATTTTATTACTGTCTATGGAAAACTCAGCAAATGTACTAATCAGTACTAAACACATGACATGGCTGGAGTTGATGTGTCTGATGGGATAGGTTCAGATAAGAAGTTGATTACTAATGAACATAAAGCCTTGCCAACATTTCTTTTAAAGCCTATAGTTACTCCTAACATTTGTCTGTTTCTTACTGCCACTGGGGGTGAGGAGGGTGTGGTACTTATTGCTGGGTTTGCTATGTTAATCAATAATTTCCATGTAAGACAATCAAGCCACAGGGCTGCCAAGAAAGAGGTTTGTCTGCAGGAAATGTGTGGGTAGTGTAGACGTGACCCACAGCACAGAGATATGTGTTAGGATTAGAGGTAATAATGTTGTTTTGCTGAAAGATTAAAATGCAATTTTCAGGTGATGTGATGTGAAGTATCAGAGATTAGGTTAGAAATGATGAACATGAAATAATGTGGCATTTTGCCTTCTGGCTACTTGTTAAAGTATGACAAGGTATCTCCAACCACCTAAAACTATTTGATGTTATGATGCTGTTTGTTTCTAACTGTCATTACCTACAGGGTGAAGACACATTTTTGTTTTTTTGCTCCGACAAGCATAAATATACATTTTTGAAACCAAGAGCAATACTGATAACATCCTTCCACCTGAAGGAAAGGAAAGTTATGGCTTAAGTCTGAATGTCTTTAAATATCAATCAAATTTATTATTATTTTTTTGCCGTAAATTGGGCCAGAAAACCAATATCTGTCACAATTCTTTAGTTGAATCTTTGAACATTAAAATTAAGATAAAAAAAGAAAAGACACAAATTGGTAAAATAATTAATAGTACTGTTTGTAGTTCTAACAAACATTACTGGGCCTTACACTCATTCTTGGTAACAGGTAAATGTGGAAAAGATGTTGATGTTTTAATTTGGAAGAATTTGCAGATATCCCAATTACACCTAACAAATTTCCCAATACAACAAAAATCTTCCGAAACACAAATGACCATATGATATTGTGCAACGGCTTTGAGTATTCTTAAAACATCTGTAGGGATATTGTAATAGTTTATGTGATGTGTCAGCATTGGATCACAATTGAAAGACCAAGCTGATTAAAAGACCATATCAGACCATAACAATTTCCTCCGGGATCATTAAAGTCTATCTTATCTTATCTTAGAAACAGTACTGGGCTGCAATACTTATTTCCTCAGACCCAGTCATTGTTCGGATAGTTAAAGTTAAAGTAAACTTTATTGTCAATCAAACCATGCAACAGTACATTACACAGACGACTGAAATTGTGGAAATGTGCAGTAACAGAGGCTAAAATTTACCACACAACTAACTATTAATAACAGGACAAGAGACATCACTGGACATAAGTGCAAATAAATATCAATAAAAGGACAACAATCAACACAACATATGGACAACAAAATGAGTATACAGTTCCTATCAAAGTGATTCAGAGGTAGTGTGTGTGTGTGTATGTCTGTGTGTGTGGGTTGTGTTCATGGTTTCGGGAGTGAGTTCAGCAGCCTGATGGCCTGTGAGAAGAAGCTGTTGCTGAGTCTGGTGGTCCTGCAGCGCAAACTGCTGTAGCGCTTACCAGATGGCAGGAGAGTAAACAGTTTGTGTGAGGGGGGAGTGGGGTGTTTGATGATGTTGGTGGCTCTTCTGTGGCAGCGGGAAGGGTACAGGTCCTGTATGGATGGTTGGGCTGAACCTGTAATCCTCTCTGCTGTTTTCACCACCCTCTGTAGTTCCTTCTGGTCAGTAACCTGGCAGCTGCCATACCAGACTGAGAGACTGCTGGTGAAAATGCTCTCAATGGGACCTCTGTAGAAGGTGGTGAGTGCTGGGGTAGGGAGACTGGCTCTTCTCATCCTGCGTAGGAATTGGAGACGTTGCTGCGCTTTCTTGACAAGGGAGATGGTGTTAGTTGCCCATGTCAGGTCGTCAGTGATGTGCACTCCCAGGAACTTGGTGCTTTTCACCAATTCCACAGCATTACCATTGATGGTGATGGGTGTGTGTGGCAAGGGCGATTTTTCCTGTAGTCCACAGTTATTTATTTTGTTTAGCTGACATTTAGGTGTGGGTTGTTGGTGTCGCACCAGTTGATGAGATGGTGTAACTCCACTCCTGGGGTTCACCTGGTCAAGGGTCCTCCGCACGTCGGCTGGGTCCAGCTGAAGTGTAGCATTGTCCAAGCAGTGGGGAGCTTTTGTTGGGGTACTGGTGTTGTTTTCTTCAAATTGACTGAAGAAGATATTCAGCGCATTGAGGAAATCTGTATTATCGTCCCAGGGTGGGGAAGTGGGCTTGTATTCCGTCACTGACTGAATGCCTTGCCATAGGCGTCTGGAGTCTTTGTGTCTATGAAGTGTCAATGAATTTTCTGTCCATAGGCATGCTTGACTGCTCTCTTGCCCCGGTTCAAGTTGGCCCTCGCTGATCTGAGGGCTTCCTTGTCCCCAGACTTGAAGGAAGACTTCCGTGCTCTCAGAAGCTCACGTACCTCCCTGGTGAACCAGGGTTTGTCGTTTGCTCTTGTGGTGATGTGTTTTGTGACAGTCACATCTTCCATGCACTTGGATATGTAGCTTGTCACAGACTCTGTATATTCAGTTAAGTTGACCAGCTGATTGGATGTGGCAGCCTCTCTGAAGACACTCCATTCTGTGTGGATTATTAGTTTTTGTACAAGTCTCTTTGCCTCCTACAGTAGGCAAAGAGACTTGTACAAAAACTAATAATCCCACAATATTCTACATTATCACACGTTAAGTTAAACTGGAAGGGGTGTGAGATTTATTGCATGAATACATGACATCATTGTAACAGTGGTGAGCCTCCAAAGGAAGCTGAGATCTTTGCAATCTCATTTGCAGAGGACAACCCACGCTCCTCCAACTGCTAACTGAGCGGCAACTGCCTTTGTTCTCCCAAGCTGCATACACAGTTTTGCTGCTAGCCGAGCAGCCAGCTAAAGTTGGCTTTCCCCACAACCGTTGCTGCTCACAAATCTTTTGTCATACTTGCCTCCTTTGCCTCCAAAGGCGCTCTAAAGTGATAATGACTCATCCACTGTTATTTTAATAACTAAACATTATCCTGTAGGTGTTCATAAAAGTAACTGAGATAGAGAAATATTCGATCATTAATTCCTGAAAACAAGGTTGTGCCAAGACTTGGTAATTTTGATCTAAATGAATAATTTTGTTAATAATTGCTTTCAGCATTTATTGCTTGTTATTCTCGGCCACACCAAACCTATTATTGCATAACACTTAGGGACGATCAAATTAGTTGCATATTATCCAGAAAAGCTCTGCTATTACCTATACAGAATAAACAAATGTCACTATAGGACGTTAACAATGGTGCATTGACTTTAAAAAATAATTTTTATGTGTGACATTATTTATTGAATGAATTTAAACATCAAGACAAAGAACCGGTAATATAGTTACTAGTGGGAAGGTTGGTCATTTCTGTTTAAAATAAGAAATTACATTATCAAAAAGTGGATATAAGACTGTCTAAAGCATTTCATCGCGTCAACATACCCAAGAAGATTTAACCAGGAGTAAATTTAAAAACATTAAAACTTTTTTTTATCCTGCAAATATAGGCTTTATGTTTTTTTCAGAAAGAAAACTTCTTTAAACACCCAAGAATCAAAGATACTTTGTTACAAAGCCAGATGTGGGCAGATGTGCAAGAGAAAACTACAATGGCCATGCATACATTTAATATAAGATTGATGCCTACAGCACATTGGAAGATGCAGATTTTTAAAAGATTTTCTAGCCTCATCTTTGCAATACATTTTATTTTGACTAGGATGTAAATAAGCAGCACATATTTTCTTTGATATAGTATCAAAGTCTTCTCTCCCAAATGCTTATAATTAAAGGATATACCAGATGTAAATATCTAAATATTTTTTGTGCGTCTTGTTAAAGGTGAATTGTTGAATCCTCTGTTGCAAGCAAGATTCACCTTTTTACTTTACTACAATATAAATGTTAGATTTACTCAATTATCTTTTGGATAATTTAGCCAATTTAATATTAAGCAAGCTATCGAGCTCCTACAAATTAAATAATCTTAACATTATTGAGGCTTCCTGAATCTGTCCTCAGTGCCCTTTCCTTATCTGAGCCTTCGGGTTTCTAAACTGTGGTCGGTACATCTAAAGCTGTGAAGCCGCTTTAAACTACGTGTTACATAAAAACTTGGTCAATAAAATGATTACAGCCACTCAGTGAAAAGCAAAAACACATAAAATAATTTTGTCTTTTTTGTTATCCATTAACTTATTGTCTTGAATTACAACCCATGATATAAGAAATCAAATCACTTACTTTCAGCTTTCACTCAATTATTTTCTCTTATAGAAAAAAATTACAGATGTCACAATTATTTTACATTTCAACATTTTTGCTTTGCAAATACATACCTCAGAATAATAAACTATAAGACCATTAAGAGAAAAATATAAAGGACCACTCACACAATCAAAGGCAATTTAAATTCAACGCCAAGCTGACTGTATAATATTCATGGAAAAAAGTGTTTTTTTCAGTACTTATTTTACCAACTGTAAATGTGTTGAAGCAACACTAAAAAAGTTTCAGTTTTGGTTGATTTTTGTGGCCAGTGAACAAAAAGTGCTAGTGTTTAGCCTGAAGGAAGACTGCATTTCCCATGAGGACCAGCGCATAGAGTGGTAAAATCCTGATCTTGTTGGATTGCAGTACATTTCTGTTTCCAGTGTCTGTGTGAAGGATGAATAGCGATGAGGTGATGAAGCTAATTGTGGCGAAACAATGTCACATGATGATGTTGAAGTGAAATATGCTGTAAAACAGTCAGCACACAGTTGTTTTGTCATTACCCATTGCCCTCCTCAAAGTTGCTTAGTGCCGGTTGAAGAGACACGGACCCCCTTGGGCCATGACAGAGGTGTGATTCAACAAGCTCTAGGTCTATGTATAATTACAAAAGATATGAAACTGTTTTATGAAGGTTGAAAAATTACTTAGTGTTGCTTTAAATAAATCAGAAAAATTGTTTTGATGCATTTCCTGTTTCTTAATGTTATCTTCTAATCGGGAAAGTTTTGCTTAATAAAAACAAATCTTGACCACCTCAACTTTTAATAATGCAACTTTGTTAGGCCTCATGTTTTTATTAAGAATTTAAATTGGGTTAAGATCTGAGTTGTTTCCTGATCATTTTGCTTCGCTTGATTAGCTACCAAAACATTGCAGAATAAGTGCCTTGACTCTCCGCTTACAAATGCTGATGATAACTATCATCTGTCCCACTCCATTACCTGACATTCATGCCTGTAGAAAGCTTTTCATCAAATGGTTCTCCTCAAATTTGGTTCGAACGGCACAAAACAAACATTTGAGCATCATCATCCTTTCAACAAATTATTCTGAATCTGTGTAAACAAATTGTCACTGTTAGTTCTTTTTTTCCCCAGCCTGTTTCTTTTGCTGTATAGTTGGGCTTGTAATTTTTTTCTTTTAATAAAGTTTCACAGAATAATTATACTTTTACCAAAGTTAGATTACAACCAAAACCCTCTGCAGAATACAATTCTGAAACTATTTTTCAAAAGAATTTCATGATCATTTCCATTATTACAGTTGACAGATCATTGGTTACAGCAATTTTTCACATAACTCCCCAAGGATGTACAGTTTGTTAAGCAAGGAATAAAGACTTGAATAAGACATTGCAATTTGTAATTTGTGGTATAATGTGGTGCTTGTTGTAATTTAGGTATTTGTTTTAGAAATGTAAATTTCTATGTGATTCCTTGGTCTTGTGTTTGATAAAAAAACAAAAGTTATGACATTTCATATATGTAGTCATCAAGATGTTAAATGTTAAAGTTTGCATTTCAGCTATAAAGTCAAACTTCCTCCAAGAATAGCTATTCCATTTTTTCCAAGGGGTTATAAAATCTATTAGTCTATTTATAGGTGCTCGACTACATTTGCAATTAATCAACATGGACTTTGTACCGTGCATTCTGAACCACTACGTTAAAAATTATTTATTATGAATGTTTGATTTAACAGAATACCTTAGGTGAGGAACATGTGGTGTGCTTGTATGACGTGTAGTGTACACAAACTCTGCTCTTACTACTTTACAACTTCTTCTCAGTTGCTGAGCACTCTCACAATCCATCATCCATATCAACAATGCTTTAAAGGTTACTTGATATCAGTTTCATTGCAACTGATGGCTTTCACATTTACGTTTACATGGCTTGAAAGCAAATGTTGGCATCTTTACAGAGAAGCCATAAACTAAATTGAAAGGCTGGACACTTCACGGGAAAGAGGATTTATTAGAGAGGAAGGTTAATTCTATGCCGACCTATTCTTACCAATAAATTTTAACCATTTGTTTAACCAGTGCCTGGACGTCATACGACTTTGTGTTTAATCTTTTTAGTGCTTTTCCCATCACATTGTTGTGCCTTTATTATACCTTGAGCAGTGAAACATTCAGCTGCATTGTACTTACTTTCAATGCTAAATCGCATTGAAGGTAACTTATTATCCACCTTCACTGATTGGAAGTCTTCAGCTCAAGAGCAGCAGCACGTGAATCACGGTCCAAGTGATTCACAGATTGAAATGTTTTTCTGTCCGGGGATTTGTTTATGTCTGTGTGTCTGTGTGAAAGTTTGCTTTAAATATGCAAACATAACGTAACAGTTATGTGAAATGTACCATATTATAACTTAATTTAGTTTCAAATGAACGTAGTACCGATTAGAGCCTCTCATTAAAGAGGGATACAGCATTAAAATGAGTGGAGAGTGAAATTAGTCAAGAGATGGATAATAAAAAAAAAAGGAAAAAGGATTACAATCTTTGTTAACATTTCAGTTACATATTAATTATTTGAAGTAATTTATTGCCCCAGGTATCATACGGTGCAAAAGTTGGTCTATCAGACTGCTGCTGATTAATTTTAGCCTCTCGAGTAAACCATTAATAGAACGGATTCATAGCAGCCTAAGGGATTTTTGTCACAACAGGAAACACTCACAATCAAGTTCTAATGGGAAAAAAACAAAACTATTTGGATCCTTAAATCTGCAGTCATGTGTTAAAAGAAATAAATTAGGAAATAAAGTAGGAGGACTTTAGAAAGTTTTGTTGGAAAACATCTTATTTACTCTTCCTAAATTAATAGAGAAAAACGAGATGAATGTTGCTGGTATAGTTAATTGTTTGTAATTTATTTACTGACAGAATTTAGTCGTATAAACTGAGAGACTGGGTTATACCCACAAACACAGAATAAATGTAGGTTTAGTTAAATGTAAAACTTAAATTCTATGGGAGATAGACGTCTTTTTTTTAAAAGCTAGATTCACTAGTTTTAGTTAGTAACTTTTTCAATTAGACTCACTTGGAATGTCCTGTATTAACCTCTTTAAGTGCATTCATGGAAATGTAGTCTCAGGGTATTTGTGTTTCCAGGCATTTTACAGAAAGAAAAAGGTCAACTTAATCCAATTATTAAGAGAGAGAGAGTCAAGTACATAAATTGCACTGAGTCTTTGACTTGCAGCATTTACTTTATGGAAAGATCATTTAGCATCAGTTACTTATTGTGTCGTTGACCTCAGAGGGATTCCTCGAGCAGAACATGTAAGAAAACTCCACTATAAAACACAAAAAAATGAAACCTAACCCACACACACAAAACAGAAGCACTGACCTAGGAGTACTTTTGTGTTGAAAAACAGTACAAGGTCAAAGGCAGTAATAGGTATTTTATTGGTTTCATTTAGGACAGAAGCAGAAACACAAAGCAGATAAGCGCTTTATGAAAGGCAGCACGCTAGTGTCAGACAATAGCTAGTTCTTGGAGAGAGTTATCAGTTTATATAGATGGAGGGTCCTAATTAGTGCTGCGATGATTAGGTCTTTCAACAGGACAACACTATGACACACCTATGCTATATATACATATATAAATAGCGTTGTAGTGTTGTTTATAAAGAAATTACCGGAAAATAACAACTTTCCAGGCACGTGCTCCCTTAGTAACAGCTTCATAACAATTTAGCTTTAATCACATGATGACCAGTAACCAACACTTATCCTTGAAGTGCCTCTGCCTCTGTGTTGCTTTGTATACAAAACCTTTGTTAAATGTGATGTACACTCTAGTAAACAGGAGCAATGTGATTTTAAATCCATGTTGTGAAGTTCTCTTGTGGAAATTGACAAAGTTAAAAAGGCTTGCTGCATCTGCACTGTGCAACAATCAGAGACCAGACAGAGAACCTGTTCATTTGGCCGGGGGCAAAAAATGTTTGTGAATAAAAACAGGGTTGAAATTAAGGTTACAAAAAGTTGGTTGGGCAGCAGAGTTAACGTCAGATACTATTAGGGAGCTCCAGTGCTGGACTAAATGTTGAGGACTGTACCGTACAATTTCATTGGACTCGATGCAATCATAACGAAGCATTCTGATTCTGATACATTAGCAATTTCAATTATTTAATAATGCACTTTATACCGGCTGTAAATGAGATCAACAGAGCTACCCCTCAACTGCAACATTTGATCTTATCAGGTAAAACATAAGCAACTTGTCTTGTACCCACCTGATGACAATAATTTAATGCCGTTCTATATTAGCTCCTTTGTGAATATGAATAGCTGAATAACAGCTGTTCATATTCACTTGTACCAAGTGTGTTCTTCCAACTTCAAATAAACTCAATTAAAAAGATAACGTACTGAATCCCAAAGAGAAATTAAATGTTGTTGTAGCTCATATTATCCAAGTTACAGATGATTGTGGAGAGGAATGGCCCTCTGTAGTGATCTGTATTACTACAGATGATTGAAGAAACTCTTGATGTACAATAGCCTGACAAAAAAGAATGCTCAGATTTGTCTGTAATGTTCTTTATTTATTGAAAAATCCTTCTTTGGACAATAATCTCTAGAAGTTAGAAAGCATCCAAATGGTGAACAGTGACATCACAGTTTTATTGGTGGAAGAGAAGGTTTAAACTTCTTCCTTGTGTCTTCTGCTCCCCTTCATCCAAAACACCTCAGTTTCAACTCATCTTGGATGTATGCTTGCAGGAACTTTTGTAATGTTAATTAGCTATCACAATTTGAAAACCACACTTTTTACCCTTTAAAAAAAAATAAAAAATAAAAAAATCAAACAAAATCCTTCCAGCGGCTCAGCATCCAAAACCAGAGAGCAGTTGTATGAAAAAGTAATGATTTTGCAAGACGGGGGAATTAAAGTGAGTTGCAACAACATACTGCCACATTTCTCACTTTGACGATAATCCCCTCCATAAATCTCTGCACAGCCCTGCACTTTTTTTCTCAATAGGAGCAATGGACCTACAAGCTACCAACTCATCCAAAAGACATTTTTTTGGGGCAATAATGGTTGAACATTTTTGACCGGCTGACAAACAGACATTTTAGTTTTAAACTCTGTGGTCTCAATCAGGTACCGCAGCTAATAAAAGGGCCATACTCTGATCATACATTTAAATGTCATTTGACTGTGCTGATCCACACAAAAGCTTGCAATTAACATAATTTGAAAAGCATGGCTTTCGCTTTCCAGAACTGTAGCTCTTTGTTTACGACCTTCTGTGGAGGATTTTATTTGAGTAGTTTCAGCCTCAGTGTTGAGCTCAAAGGTAAAAAACATCATGTTCGGCACAAACTAAAGCCTGCACGTCTCTGCACAACGCAGCTATTAAAAGGCCTTTTAAGGGAGCAAACTACGCTTTGTGTAACGCAGATCTGTGTAAACATTTGGTTTTCAGGCCAACAGTCTTGATGGCTTTGCTGTAAATAATCATCTCAGAGCTTTGTGGTCAGTCCATTTTAAATTATAACTCTGGTTTGTTTCAGGTTATTGTCAAGGACATATATTGAAACTGTTGTGCGACTGCACGTCAAATGTGTTCATTTACAAAAATAAGATGCAGAGCTTTGGAAAAAATGATGAATAGCTCATCTTTGTTTTCAGTGCTTTGAACCATCTTAAGCCTAATCTAAAGGTAATATAAGCACATTGTTTGGGCTAAGATTATGCACACGGTGTAATTATTTTTTTCCTGATTCAGCTCGAACACAGAGATAATCAACAGAAATTATATTATGCAAAGGAAAGATACATCATCAATCACGGTTTTGTCAATCAATGTACTGCTGAAAGGCATTTGGCACAACTTGTACTATCTGGCTTTAACAGAATAGTTAAAAAAAATTATTCTTACTGCAGAGTAAATTAGGACGACCTTCCCTTAATCGCTACTATGACCCTTATTTGGCTTAACTAAAATCAATCAACATCCTTCCTACAATCACCACTTTCCAAACGTCCTGCTGCTGCAAAGCATCCCCAAACCAGGATCTGTGCTTCCAGGGATATACCTCAAAGCTGGCATGGACATAATTTCCTGGAAGGCAGTATCCCATTTAATCTAAACACGATCTCTGTTCTATTGTCTATATAATCCAATTATAGGCTTAGTTTTATAAATACAGTATATTATACATTATTCTTTTTCTTTGTTTTCTTGTCTCTGGCATTCATGTTTATTTCTTTGCACACCTTTAAATAATTAAGATGTCTCTTTCTAATTGTACAGGCAAGCATTTTTAAATCTCTCATAAGACTCAAAGGCTGCTGCATTTGAAGACCTCATAATTGTTGCATATCTTACAATGGTGTTAATTCTCTTGGGGCCGACCAAAGTACATATCTGAAGTTTAAACAGAGGCTAATTTTCTTGTATGTGCTGAGTAAAACGTTAAAGGGAAATAATGGTAAAAATGTATGCCTGAATTTACTCCTTACAAGACCCACATCAGGGTTTATTAATATCAGGTGTTTTAAATAACCTGACACTGGTGCTTTGGGAGCTGGGCTGCTGCTCCTTGTAAATAGACCCTTTGATAATAGTTAATCCACAGTCGTAAATAAATATCTGCTTTTATGTCTGCTTAATATATTAATATAAACATAATTTATTTTCCTATTAACAGAAGTTGCATTTCAAAATTCTGACCAAATCAATGCTGAAATTGGAAGACATGGAATATGCTCTCTTTTTCACCACCCTTTGCTGACTGACTACTATTTTTTTATTTTTTTGTTGCAACTAAAATTTGTTGCTCTCGAATAACCCACTCTTGTTTCCATCTGCGTGAGGCTAATTCTTCCTCAGGCTTCTTTGAGAGCTGGCCCGCATTTCATCAGCTTTGTGGAAAGAACGCTGCGTAGGATTTTTTGTAAAGGACTATTTTTCCTCTCTGCCTGTTTTTTTTTAATCAGCAGAAATAGACCGATGTTATGTTTGCATTTATTGAACATAACATCTCTGCGTTCTTAACCTCTTTTGAGATTAGCATTTAAATTTTTAGACATGATTTTAACGCCTGTACAGTGAGCCATGACTTGTAAGAGTCATATGAATTAAGGCTGTTTGTGTGATTTGGGATGTGTGTTGTAATTTAGGATTGGTTTTGGAGTAATATTCATTTACCTGCATAAACACTTACAAGCATACAACTTAATGATGCAGCAGGCCATTTTCTCCTGTCATTTTGACTTTTGTATTTTGATTTAGTTGCAAAACAAATAATTATTTGTGACAAAAATCATAAAACATCCCCCAAAACAAACCCCATTCAGAATGTGAATAGACTTTGAATGCAATCCAGGGAGATTTTTTTTTCTTTACAATTCTTGGTTATATTTGTACTTCAACACAATTTAAATGTCGGATCTTACTTTTGTTCACCTAAAGGAAGATGGTCAGATTTTTTTTTTTTTTGCCTGCCTGTGTTTACGAACTGACCAAACATTCTCATTCAGGATCTGTGGAGATTTAAAGTGTTTTTCTCATATTTTAAACTGTCTTAGCTGCTACACAGTTACACTAAATCATACATCAAAAAGACAAAAAAAAGAAGATATAAGCTACTTTTCCTTTGTGTCCTAAATATATGGTATAATATTATATGCTGCAGTTGAAAAAGAATGCCATAGCAGCAAAATAGCTTTACGCTCCCGTAAACACTCAACATCCTTTGTTGGAGCTATATGCATTTTCAGTTCTGACTGACTGCTAGGGAAATATCCCCTTTTTAAATAATTTTCCTGAAACTTCTCTGAGAAATGTATTTACTGGTAACACAGAGAGGTCATGCGGATCAACTCCACTTTATGAACTAACTGTGCCATCTGTTGGCAATGCAAGGTCTCCAGGGCAAAACTTCACTTCTACGGATTACACATTTTTGGTGCAGAAATGACAAAAACAGCCTTATCTTCTGAATAAAGAGGGAAATTGTTTGTTTTTTTACAATGTTTTAAAGGCATCAAAAAATTGGCTCTTTTATCAAAGAACGTGAATTTAGGAATAAATTTAGGAATAAATATGAATCAACAGTTCAACAGGGTGATTGTTCTTGTGATTTCTTTGGTGACACAGCTGACAAAGCTTTTTGGTTCAAAGCAAAACATGGAAAACCAGTAAGCAGCTCCCCTTCTACCCTTATTTTTACATTCTTCCATTAAAATGGTTTTCATCATCTTTAGCTCCCCTGACAATCCACTATTCTGCCAGTTTCAAGTAAGCACTCCAGCACTACTCCAGCTCAATCAATTTGCTATCACTGGTTGGCACAGTAACAATTGTATTTAAGCAAAAAGAGGTTCCAGTTTGCCTAAATGTCAGGCATCAATTATGTCTGCCTGATATATCTGTCTGATTCCTTTATCTGACTTTACTATGTTGTGATATACCTGGAGGTGGTACAGTACATAGATATAAAATTCTTTGTTATTATAAGACGCTGAAAAGTCTGACTTTAGGCTCAGTTTGTCCAAAATTGTTGGTTAAATTAAATGTAAAGGTAAGAAATCCTTAACTTACTATCCTTGTCTTTTCTAGTGTCTAGTGTCTCTCTCACCATGTTTATTTAGTTATTTTCTGTAGACAGAATAAGCTTGAGATTGTAAAAGTTTTATTTGACCAAACCAGGTAAATAAAAATAAAAAATACATAGAGCTACAGTTTCAAGTCAGGGAGAAATGGGTTTCTTCAGTGTGAGCTCACTTTACATAGACTGATGTCACACAAATTATTTGGGCAGACAGAGACAGAACAGTCTGTTGTTTATGTGTGAAGGACAACCTTTGAATCAATTACATTTCTGCAAGAAATGCTATCAGAGGAAGAACAACACTGATTTAATACTCCTGAGAATAACTAAGGCCTCAGTAAAACCCAAGTACATTCAGACAATCTAAGACATACAAAAATGCAAAAATTCAGAGATTAGACAGGAGCATAGCAAAACAGGTTTGTTTATATAAACCATTCAGACAAGTAGGGACCAGAAAAAGCAAAAGGGTTCTTCATAGAATAATAGTGGATATACTGGCTAGTTTGATTAGCAAATGCCACACACGTGGATGGATGAGCAGATGAGAAACATTGTGATGGTAATCTGTAATACAAAACTAAATAATAAACTAAAACACAAGATGTTAATAAGGAACTAGAGTTATCAAAATAATCTATTTTGACACATCATGACATCTTGTGGCATATTTACAAAGACACTGGAACACATTCTCGGGGCTATAGGGATTAATTAGCTTTAAAAAACTGATTAAAAAATTATAATTAATCCACTGTTGCTTCCGTCAGCATTGTATTGGTGTGGGATGTTCTTTTTTTTCAAATTTGGGTTGCTTTGGGGTCATAAACTGTTCACACACATGTGTGATGATGTTCACATTTAGTTAGTAATACAAACGACCATGCAAATACAATCAGTATTGAGCATCAAGACCTGCGTAAATCTAAAGTAAACATACCTTCCAATAACATTCATAATCATGTATAGTCCAACATTCATTTGCAGAATAGACAAGTGCAGTAAAATATCTATCAGAACTCAGAACTAAAGATGTTCCAGCAGGAACAAAGATGGCTGGAATTATTATTATTTTTTTAAAGTCCGCAAATCAAAAAAATATAGATTAGTCCTCTATCAAATTAATCAACAATTTAAGCCTTACTAAATTATTTATTGTTTGTATGGTTTACCCAGCTCCCCTTGTAAAAATTAGGACGAATTGGGGGAAATAAACTACCTGGATGAAATCTTTTGCCCATTTAATACAACATAAATCATTAACTCTTCAAAAACACACGAAAAAATTAAGCGTAGCTCAACACTTAAGAGACCCCAGAACTAAATTATGCATTTTTTTCTATGACATACTTTAAGATAAGGTAAAATAAGATAATCCTTTATTTGTCCCACAGTGGGACAAATAAAGTGCCTTCCAGAGCAGAGAGAGTGTCCTTCAGGGGGTGGCACTCACGGTCCGGCATAGACATGAGTTTTGACAAGGCCCTCCTGTCCCCCACCTCCTGCACTGAGTCCAGAGGACTGAGCTGGACCTCTTGATGATCTTGTCCAGTCTTTTTCTGTCCCTCTCAGTGATCCTGCTGCACCAGCAGGCAACGGCGTACAGGATGGCAGATGCAACAACAGCGTCATGGAAGGTCTTCAGGAGTGGCCCTCTTACTCCTAAAGACCTGCGCTTCCTCAGGAGGTAGAGCCGGCTCTGTCCTTTCTTCTACAGAGCATCCTTGTTGTGAGACCTGTAGAGTTTGTTGTTGAGGACAACACCCAGGTACTTTTAAGTGTCCACTCTCTCAATGTCCCTTCCCTCAATGTTCACTGGAGAAGGGGCAATGGGTCGGCGTCTGAAGTCCACCACCATCTCTTTGGTCTTCCGAGGAGATGGTTCTGCTGACATCAGTCCACAAAGTCCTAAATGAGACCTCTGTATTCCGCATCGTCATCATCTGTGATGAGGCCGATAAGAGTGGAATCGTCTGAGAACTTCTGCAGGACGCAGCTGTCCGTGTTGTGCCTGAAGTCTGAAGTGTAGAGGGTGAAGAGGAAGGGCGGGAGGATCGTTCCCTGTAGGGCCCCCACACTGCAGGTCATGATGACAGAAACACAGTTCTTAGTCCTCACACACTGGGGTCGGCTTGTGAGGTAGTCCAGGATCCAATCAGCCAGGACACAGTCCACTCCTGCACTCCTCACAGCGCTGCCGGGTCTCTCCAGGTGGGACAGCAAGCAGATGCCGGGCCGATGAGCGAACTGCAGGGGGACCATATCAGAGCTCACTGTGGTGCGGAGGTGACTGAGGACATGCCGGTCCAGGGTCTTCATCAGATGAGATGTGAGGGCCACTGGTCTGAAGCTGTTGAGGTCACTGGCGTGCAGTGTTTTTGGCATGGGAACCACACATGAGGTCTTCCACAGGGCAGGGACGACTCTGTGCTCCAGACTCAGGTTGAAGAGGCGATGGATCACACCACTCAGCTCATTCTCACAGGATTTGAGGAGGTAAGGGCTGACGCTGTCTGGTCCTGCAGCCTTCTTCTTCCTCAGTCTTCTCAGTTGACCCCTTACTTGGTCTTTTGTGAGGGGGATGGGGGAGGGTGTTTTGGAGGAGGTGTGAGGAGGAGGTAGATGAGAGAAGGTGGTGGGCACAGGCAGCTGAGCAGGATATCCCAGAAATCTCAGGAAGTGTGAGTTGAGGTCGTTGGCTCTTAGTTTGTTGCCCTCTGTCTGTGTATTGGGAGGTTTGAAACCAGACACAGACTTCAAGGCACTCCGAACACCCCGGACGTTTTGTTGTTGGAGCTGCTTCTCCATTTTCCTCCTATAGACAGCCTTGGCTTTCCTGATGGTCCTCCTCAGCTTCCTCTGTGCCTCCTTCAGACCCTGTTAGTTTCCTGACCTAAAGGCTCTCTTACAATATTTATTCAAGTTTATGAGCTGGAGATTTCCTGTTTCATATAGCAGTTCATGGTAGTAAACTTAAAATGCCACTCTGGAAATGTAGCATCAGATGAGGAGAATGATAGACATTCCTTTGAAAGAAAAAAAGGATGATTGTTTAAAATATCTACATAATAAAATACCGCTAAATTTGACATTTTGTAGATATAGGTAAAAAAACTTAAAATGAATTTAACTTCTACTTAGATAAACTAAAATGAAAATAATGTAAACCACGGAAACTGTATATAAAACTCACGACCCATTTTTCCGGGCCATGGTCAATGAATGAAAGTGGCTCAAAGGACCCATAACATACTGAGCTTTATTGAAAATTAGTTTTATAAAACACTCATATCTCAGCCAACAACATATGGTTTTAAACAGCAGTATGTGTGTGTGTGTGTGTGTGTGTGTGTGTGTGTGTGTGTGTGTGTGTGTGTGTGTGTGTGTGTGTGTGTGTGTGTGTGTGTGTGTGTGTGTGTGTGTGTGTGTGTGTTTGGCAACAGGGCGGTTGTAAAAATTAGCAGACAGGGCTAATAACATTCTTCCAGGCTTTTCTTTCCCAGACATCCAATAAATTTGGAAAAATCAATTATCCTTGGGGTTTAATTCAATCAACCTCTAAGAAGAATCATAAATACACTATTTGCACAGACATGGCCTGGTCTCTGTGCAGGGACCTGCAATGAGGATGTTTTAGATTGGGCTTCATATGCTTTAAAAAGCTCTTTGTGAAAGTAACTTAGAGGACAGACAACCTGTTCACCTCAAAGTTTTAAAGTTAAATGTTATAGAGTTTTATAAGCCAAATTAAAGAATTCTAGTTTTTATTATTACATTTTGGGAATATACATTTATTATTTCCTAGAAGATAAAATTTATGTTCTAACTTGTTTTAGTGCTTTTTGTTTGTTTAAAATATCAACGTTTTTATTGAGGTCAAACAAAAAATGCAGTTGCTTCAAAATAGCAATGGGTTCAAATATATAAATGTAAAATACATGTAAATGTTTTAATAAAATGTTAAGGTTCTAAATAACCTTTGATATTTCATATTATCCATTGGGTTAGTTCAACCATGTATTCAGTGCCATATATGACCCTTAAACCCAGTCAGTTTGTTTTGTTATTAAAGTTTTTATTATTTTTTCAGCACATATGTATATAACCCCATATGTATATAACCCCCCCCCCAATCCTCACAAAACAAAACAAGAAAAAAAAACAAAAAAACACAAATTTAAACAAAACAAAACAGGCAGGTCTGTGTAAATCAAAATAATAATAGTTTCACAAAAACTTGGAATATACAAGTATCCTCGATGTTAGCAGACACAAACATAATAAACAGGTTAACATTAAACAGTATTTTCAAAAAACAGCAGCTCATGAAAGGAATTTATTTGTCCCAGTATTGCAGGAGAGGAAATAGTTCCAGGATTTCTTGAAGTTTTCGATGTCATTATTTAGCTTAGCCACTATTTCTTCATAGGACACAATTTCCAACATTAATCCCAACCAGCTGTTAGCTGAAGCTGTTAAATTGAAGATTTCCATAGTCTGCTGATTATTCTGGCTGCCGTGACCGTCCACACCTGCACCACAGTGTGTTGGTGTTTTTAAGATTAAGATTAAGATTAAATCAACTTTATTTGCCAGGTACATACAAGACATAATAGGAATTTGATTTGGTGTAATTACACTGAGGCTGCCATTTGCGGCGCCAGACTGGTGTAATCACACCAAGGTAGCCATTTGCGGCGCCAGGTAGGCAGTAGCGCAAAGGGTCTTGCCTGAGGACCCACACTGGATGCTGTGGTGTATTTTTGCCATGGGCTGGATTTGAACCCATGACCTTCCAGCCGCTTTGATATATTAGGCATCACTGTTTGATCCCCCAGTAAGCAAAGTCTTGGTGACATGGGTATCCCCGCACCTATCCACTTTCCAATATGTTCTAGTACTGCTTTCCAGAACGGGAGAATGCATTTACATTCCAATTTTGCATGTATAAACGTTCCTGATTCTGTTTTGCATTTCCAGCATAAATTATTGGCGAGCAGGCCCGTTCTATGGAGCCTAGATGGGGTGAACTAAAATCTATGTACCATCTTATAGTGCGTGAATTTCCATCTTGATTCTTTAACATATTTCCCATTATTTGAAAGTACTTTCAACCATTCTTCATCACCAAAAATGCAGCCACGGTCCCTCTGCCAGACCATCCTCAGACTTTTACATACATCCTTTTGCATGCTATTAAATAGTCTATAGAACGTGGATGCCTTATGCCTTATGTTTATTTGAGCCCATAACTTCTTGTATTGGATTATCCATATGTATAAAATTGTCTTTAATAATACAGTCTAATACAATATTTACTAATTTGTAAATATTTCCAGAAGCTATCTTTTTTAATATTGTATTTCAGCAGAATATCTGAAAAAGAGATAAAACCCCCGTCTGTATACAGATCATCGACAGTACGTATGCCTTTCATCAACCATTGTTCTCAGTAGACAGTTTTTCTTCCAATATGGAAGATGGATGGATTAAACCATAATGAAGACTACAACTGTTTTAAATGTGATATCTTACATATTTTATGCATCTCCTTCCATACTAATTTAGAATGTGCTAGTATTGGATTTGTGGGAAGAGGTTGTCTATTATCCGTTTTACCGTGGGAAAGGACATCTATTCGTCTGAAAGGGTTCACTAATTCTTCTTCAATATTCATACAACTTACAACTCAAAGGCTTCTCTATATACATCATGCAATACAGGGGAAATGAATATATTTCTTATAAAATTCAACTGGAAAGCCATCTAGGCCTGGCGACTTCCCAGGTTTCATAGACAGAATCGTAGCTTTGATTTCTTCCATAGTGATAGGAGAATCCGATTTTTCTCTTTGCTCATTGCAACTGGTAGGTAACTTCAATGATGAGAAAAAAGCATTAATTTCTTCTGTGTCAGGTTTGCCAGTAGACGTAGAGGTTTTTATAAAACTTCAAAAACCCTATATATTTCTTTGGCTGCGGTGAAAGTTTTACCATCTTTTTTAATTAGTGGAATATTATTAGTGATCTTCTTGTTTAAGTTGTCTCGCTAATAATTTGCCACGTTTTTCCCCACCCTAATAAAGTTTTGTTTTAAGTCTAAATAAGGCATACTCGGCCTTTTGATTGAACAGTTCATTTAACTGATATTTAAGATTACAGAGTGTTTGATATAGATGATTTGAGTAATTCTATGCTATTTTTTCTCTGAAAAACTGATTTTTTTTTCCTTTTTTTTCCTTTCCCATTGTTTTCTTTTTTAATTTTTGATTTATACGCAATTAGTTTTCCCCGTATGTATGCTTTTGACGCTTCCATACAGAGGCTATATTATTTGTGGAATCCTTATTTACTTGAAGAAAAACACAGTCAGTTTTAATTATACGCCACAAAATTTAAAAGCATGGGCACAAACAACCATCTGAAGCAGACAAAAGCAACCAAGGAATCCAATCAGTTTAATTGCAGAGTATTTTTCTTCGAATAAATTAAAGGTAAGAAAAAACAAAAAACAAAACAAAACTGCTGTTCTCCTTTCTACAATTAAGAGGTGCCGAGAGGACTATTATAAGTTGTCTATGAAATTCAAGGAATACCACACAGGCAGTGGTGTCTTAAAAAGAAACATCCCCAAAGATTAAAAAAAAAAAAGCATATTGAAAGCTTATTTTAATGGGAATTGAACTGAATGCCAAAAAAATTCAAGCCAAAAATATCTTTCATTACACCCTTCTCCTTTTTTTTGTCATCTTGTTTGGTAATCTACTTTTAGATGCAACAACAGCTTTACCCATGGGTCCCAGATAAAGATATGCTCTCTTCTTTTTCAGGTAACATGTTTTTCATAGAATATACTTTAAGGGTCTGATAACCACAGGACGCCTTTTTTGTGTTGATCTGGTCATGGTTGGAAAGATTTCTGGACATCCCAAATGATTGTGCGTCCTAAACCATATAAACGTTTGGTCATTTTGTTTTGTTGTCACAGATTTATCATACAAATCATACCAAATCAATGTAACACATTTAAAACCTGGGGAAATGGAAACCCAGGCTACTCACAAGAAGGTCTTAGGAAGAAACACTGAGGAGGCCTACCATGTAGGTTAACATTCAGGTGAGGAGTGCCTGGCAGCCATCTCCTTTTTAACCAGGCCATGGGGGCGCTTTTAAACATGGCACACCTGCTGGACATGAGACAGAGTTGGCTGCAGTACCCCCTAACGCCCTCTGGTGGAGACATGCACAAGTTGGAACTATGGCAAAAACAAAACAACCACAACCCTTTTTCCTTGCATTTGACCTGACACTAAGGCAGGATCCTTTTGCCAAACAGAAGAGTAACTCAGCTAATCTCTAAAAAACCAAACATGGTTAAAATAGCAGAGGTAGTTAAATGAAAAGCATTATTTGGGACATTTTAATCTTGTTTTAACCAAAATCACACTGGTTAAGCATAAAACCTGCGCTGGATACATTTTGAATTTGTAAAAAGAAATGACTAAATAGTAGGTAAACCAACTTGTGAAAATCTTACCTATGTTTTTTTTAGGTATGCCAGGCTGGGTATGAATATCTGTAATTTATGCCTGTGAACTTACTGCTTCACAAAGAAAGGACACATGATACATTAAAATCCAACTCAATTATCTTTATGCATTAATCTTTGATGTAACCATAAAGCATTCAGGATATTTAACTGAACTTACCTTTGTACAGACAAACATCTGGTTATTACTATTGATTACTTTTGGCCTGGGGTGCAGGCCTTAATCAATTTGGGTTTTGGAAATTAAATCAATAGTTCTCCGGCTCCTAAATGCTTTATTTGGTTAAAGGGCGCCAGAACCAACATACATTGCTGGAAAGTTGTATTATGGTGTTTCGGTTCTCTTCATTATCACAGGATTATATATATATGTATAATATATATATATATATATATATATACATATATATATAGATCACTATAATAACAGTGAGCTACATTAATAATCTAACTGAGCCTTAATACTATTAGTTTCCATACCTAAAAGTTTTGCTATCAAGTTTTATTATAAGTTCTTTCAGAAAAGCGTTTCTTTGAACGCAATTATAAAGTTAATAAAACATTTCGGTGAATTCAAGGATACAGTATGCAATATTATTGATGTTTTGTTTATATCTTTCGACACACATTCTCTCTCCGACTCCCTCTCTCTGTTCACCTGGTGATCTCTCATCAGCTGCAGAGCTGCAGAGCTGCAGAGCTGCTGCACTTCCCTGCCTGTGTGGACCATCCGTCTGCTTTCTCCTTTCCACACGAACCCGCACCGCTCCAAACAACTTTTTATTTATATATATATGTAAATGTATATATATATTTTTAATGAATGCTTTAATTGCTCCGTTTTTAACCCAATTAACAAGCATGATCGCACAACGCAATGTCAGTAAGAAGCGACGTGTAGAACAACAACATCAAGGTGAGGATTTATTTATTTATCACGTTTTTTTTCGTTTTCGTCTTTTTGTGATATAGATAAAAGTGGGCATGTTTTTGATTCTCATGTTAATCGATGTGTGTCTTATTCAAAAGCAAGAATATATTGATAAGTGACATCAGAAATGTCACATGCATTATACATATTTATTAGACTCCAAAGAATACAGGATCAAAAAAAAAAGGCAACTTACTCTACCATATCTGATCAGATAATCTCAGATTTGCATGATGCATGCAACCTAATTAAGCCTTTCAGAGGGAGTCCTTAGCACGTTGCAGCGTGTGAAATGGCAATTATCTTGAACCGCGAACGGTTGATGAGAATGATTTTAATCCCATTTAAAAAGCTATATTTTCCCCGCACATACATCTGCTTCCTCACTGTATGCTGTTTCTTTTGCAGCATGACTTATTCAGTAGAAAATTATGGCAAAATCAGGAAACTTGAAATGGACACACGTTTTATTTTTAGTTATTCAAATGGTGTCCATGACATTTAGTATGATGTTATGGTGCTTAATGTCTCCAACCAGGAAAATATGAAAATCAGAAACGTTAGAAATCAAGGAAGCATAAATCCTAGTATCTGCATGTGTTTTAAATTCTTATTTAAAAATAACCAGTGTCTTTAACCCAATAATTAAAATAAACATAAAAAATTTTTTACATACATTTTTTTCTTTTCTTAGGATGTTCGGCTCACAAATTGATTGTGTGTGTGTATATATATATATATATATATATATATATATATATATATATATATATATATATATATATATATATATTTAGGGTTAGGCTGTAGAATTTAATGATCTTCTGTCCGTTTTTCTTTTCAACTCAGGCCCCAGCAGTTGAACCTATACAGATGCCAGAGGAGGAGTCTTTTGACAAATCCCATAATTTTTCACGGCCTGTTTTCTACAATGGAGCTTTCTTTGCAGGGTTCCACTTTATCTGCACCACTCCACAACTCCAGCGTTTCATTCAATGCTTCAGGCAACAACACCGTTGAACAGTTTACTAAAATCAACCTTCTTGAAATCCTTGGTCCAAAACGGTCCCCCTTTTTTTTCCCTATAACAACAGTTTACCTTTTAATCTTCCTCATTGGATTGTCCGGAAATCTCCTCACATGTGCAGTGATAGCAAAGCACAAGAAGATGCGAAACCCCACTAACTTTTACCTTGTCAGCCTGGCTGTGTCGGATCTCGTTGTGCTGATGTTTGGGATGCCTTTAGAGATTTACGACCTGTGGGAGAACTACCCTTTCCCCTTCGGTAAAGGCGGCTGTTACTTCAAAACCTTCCTCTTTGAGACGGTTTGCTTTGCCTCCATCCTCAATGTCACGGTGCTCAGCGTGGAGAGGTACATCGCTGTGGTGCATCCACTAAAAACACGATACCTCTCAACCAACCAGCATGCCAAACGCGTCATCACCGCTGTGTGGGTGGTGTCGATGATCTGTGCCATTCCTAACACCTTGCTTCATGGCATCTATTACGTGCCTGATAGAATGGAGGAATCAGCCACATGTATCGTGGTCGAGCCGGTGTGGATCTATAAGTTGGTGATGTCAATCACGACTGTGTGCTTCTACTTCATCCCAATTATGATTATTACCATGCTCTATCTAGTTATGGGTGTTCACTTGGGTAGAGAAAGACGGTATGCCAGGAAGAGCCTGGGGAAGGACTGCTGCAGTAACTCCAGGAGAAGGATCTCTGGGGAAAATGGGCGCAACAGACAGGTCATCAAGATGCTTTGTAAGTATAATGAATTTAAGGGATTTGGTTGTTCTAGACCCTTTATGGTTCTGGGGCGGAACATTGTTCTTTAATGTCTTTTATATATGTTTAACGAGCCCTTTTAATTAATCTTATTTATGTATCCTTTTCTTTGACCACGAGGAGAATAATTGCTGCTACAAAATTCCAGACGTAGTCAATCTGAAGGTCTGTTAATCCCAAGAACTTCTCTTCAAAGCAAACCTAAGATTTCCAATATCATCTCAAACACAAGTGTAGAGCATGACTAGGAATCCACAACACATCTTTGTATCCGTGCGTTTGTCTGAGTATATTTGATAAGCAACCAAAGGTCTATAGAACAAAAAAAAGATATGTCAAGTATTTCTAGAATCTTGTTACTTTATTGATTACATTTAGAGATAAATGACAGTTTGAATCATATCTGATAGAAAAAAAAAAAGGATTAATAGAATTGACATAATTGTTTCTATCATACATGTGAATAGTGGCCAAATATTTTGTCATGGGGAAAAAAAGCCCCTCGACTTCATTACAGTATATGAAAATAATGTGGACCCAAACACATTTTTAAAAGAGAGAATTTGGATTTGGAAAAAGTCAAATAAGTCTGTGTTTAGGCCATAACCATGGTATGAAATCAGGACAAGAAAACACAAATTTGGTTTAGAACGATAGACTAAGTTTATTGAAAGTCCAGAACCTACTGAGGTAAAGATCTGATTCAGGTGTCCTTTTTTTTTTTTAGCTTAGCCTTATTTAAAACAGGTCGTTTTTTTTTAAAGAAATAAACAGTTTTTACTTTTTCCCCCTAACCTTTTAGAAATATAAAGTGCACAAAAAGACACATTCAACACCCACATAAATAATACGATTAAAACTTATTTTAAGATAATTTTTTAGGTGTTATCTTCCCTTAAACCAATGCTTGCTTTTGAATGTAGACATGTAACTTAGTTAAGCATTGCAGCACAAGCTGGAATAAACCCACATTTTAACTAGTTTAGTTTATTGGCAGACACATTCATATGAATATCTTACAAGATGATTTAAAATCTCATTATAGATATTTGCTGGAATCTCTAATTTCTAGCTCTGTAGATATTCTGTAGATATTGATGAATCAGTATACTTCCTTTAACTAATTTCAATAATTGAATAATAAACAGCTTAATAAAAAGATACAGGATTACTCTAAGATGATTTACAGAAATGACCAAAAACACATAACCTATCTGGGCAAGATAGCAGCGCAACTGAAAGCATCACGTTTGTCTCCTGTTTTCTTTCAAGGGTAGTGATATCTCCTGATGTGTAAATAATAAATCACTTGCTAATGTGAAATCGTTCAGTTTTCATGTACTCTGTTCTAATGGAGGAGAAATGGCACCAATCTTACAATATCTACTTTTTGTATTCATTTAATAAACCCCACACTGTCAAGTTGAGAACATGTACTTAGTGGGAAAAAATGCTTTACTAAGTACATTTTTACAAAATCTCCCATGTCAAACTCAATGACAGTAATTTTAGTAATAATCTGCATAATCATCTATTGACAGTGGATCAATGCTTTCCAGTCGGAGACATACAGACAAGGGTCTTAAAAAATGGATCCTCGTTACAAAACATTGTAACCCTATGGAAAAAGAAACTGAAATTGTACGTGTCTCACGGTGGAAACTTGTATTTTTTCTTGTATGAATGACTTATTATACAGTTTATAATATTTTTTTTGTAGTTTTGTATGTTTACCTTGTTTGGTATTGACTGTATTTATTGACAGAATTTGCATTGTAACTTCCTGTTAACTTTGTTTTATACAAATCATTGTCTATTTTTAACTAGATAATTGCTCATTCATCCAGGGAGAACAGATGCAAAATAGCCAATTGGCTAATTACGTCACTTGTATAGCAATATTCATGGTTCCTGCCAAATATACCAAGACATTTATAATTTCTACTAATTCCATGAATATTGCAATACAAGTGACGTAATTAGCCAATTGGCTATTTTGCACGTGTTTTTGTAAATTGCCTCGCCCCCAAAACACTTATACATGTTCGTAACTAACTTGTAAATTAGATAAGTAATTACAGAAGTAATTCACTTCATTTACAATTCAAGAGGCTTTTTGCACAGAATTGGAAGCCTTTTTTCATTGGATTTTTACTGACGCTTTTTGGGTTTTTTATTGTGGACCACATTACTCTTATACTAGAGTCAGTCCGAATCTTCACAATAACTTATGCTTTTATATAACTGTTTATCAATGGGACACAATTTGGCCCCTTTGTGCATTTGAGAACTGTTGTTCCAGACATATTGAGGTTTTATCAAGACTTACCGGATATTTTTGATTTGAAAAATCATAAGGTACTGTGTTTGAGGAGTTTTGTCCTAAAAATCTCATTAGTCTGCCATTTAACAACTATAAGTCATCGTGAGAATAATAACCAATCTAAGCAAACACAGGAGTAATCTAATATAATGTCACGTAGTGACAAAAAAACTCATTTTAAATATCTGCATACAGCTATATATTCTGATAACACCTACGTCAAGTTATTCAGATGGCATATGCACAAGACAAGCTAAATTATTCGGTATCTGCTAAGCCTCCTTCAAGAGAGACCTGGCGTTAGGTAGGAGGTTAATGTACAGAGAACAAGATAAAGAACGTAGGGAAGCATCTATAACAACAAAAGATAATAATTTTGAAGGGGATATATTCAGAACTGGGTATAGGTAGTCAGATCATGTACAAGTGCATATTTTTGTTTCCTGACTTTAGTTAAATTGCTATGAAGGGAAAGGTTTCCAATTTTTCATAGTTTTGAAACACCTGCAATTCATCTTTCCACAGTAAAAAAATTTAAATATTACTTTGCTATTAAATAGCTAAACTTGTATTTCATGTTTGGTAGTTAGTGGCTCAAAGAATAACCTTTTGGCTTATTTTCATTTATAGAATTTCTCTTAAGCAAGTATGAAATAAACACCTTCACTCCTGCACTCAGTGTCACATGTCCAAAGAAACATCACATGATCAACCTCTTCTCCTCCAGCAACAACATGCAACAAGATGGAAATATCAGTTTTTTTATGTCGGTTTAACTTATCGGAATGATACTGATATTTTAGAAACCCCAACCCTCACCCTACTTTAAATCAAAATTAATACCCTAAATTGAAGTGTTTTATTCAAGAATAACTACAAATTCTCTCTCTCTCTGGCTTGATCCTGCAGCAATTGTTGTGGCTGTATTTGGAGTCTGCTGGGCTCCCTTCCATATTGAGCGGCTTCTGTGGAGCTCAGTCAGCCAGTGGACCGACGTGATGCACAATCTTTATCAGTATGTCCACATCCTGTCCGGAATCTTCTTCTACCTAAGCTCTGCGGTAAACCCCATCATCTATAGTCTGCTGTCCACACGATTTCGAGAGTGCTTTCGAGAGCTTGTGTGTTCCCACTCAGAGGGCAACAACTCTGTAAGAGACTCGCCACCATTCCCAAAGAATTTACTGGACGCCTCCATCTCAAGTTCGAGAACTCAGTATGAGGTTAAGGACTCAACGTCTATCATCCCTCTGCTATCTCCCTGTGTGACTATGGAAACTGCAGTCCTCCCATGTGTGGCTAAAGGAAATAGCTCCAAGACCTCCGTTTTCTGAGATTTGCTTAAAAACAGAAAATAATAACAAAAATTTAAAGGTAAACATTTACTAAAATTGGTTTATTTTAATTCTTGTTAACAAATGAGACAAAAGTTAGATATTTCTCAATCTATATAAAATGTACAGTAGGCATAGTGATGGCTGTGAAGCTTATGGAAGGATCCTGAATTTGTGCAAAGTATATCATAAAGAAAAGAAAAAGCAAAAAAACACAAAAACATTTAAGTAATCCAGTGAAGCTTATGAAAGATTTGTATGCATCTCTGGATAGTGATAATGTAACATTCATTTCATATCTAAATAGGATATTAATTGCATTCAGAAAGCTTCTTTATAATGTATTGAGCACTGTCAGTTAGTTTATGTGTATAGATTTTTTTTTCAAACAGACAATTATTAAATCTCACCTGAATCTTGCAAATTATTTAAAAAATGTGTGCATTTACATTATTTATTAAAACAAAATGTGTTGGAATTTGAAGGAATAGCATTATAAAACGTCTATCCATGAAATTGGTTTGTCTTTCACACAGAAAAAACACAAATACATTGTTTTATCTGCAATCTTTGTCCTTGAGTCATCAAGCCATTGATACAAGTATTCATCTTACATGCAACACAGAACTGTTCTAGGAAGCAATGACAACAACATGCCAAAAAAGTCTTGGGTGGCTTCCTACTATTAAATTAACTGAACAAAGGGAATGCAAAGAAAAGCTATAATAACCACCATCCCACTCTGAAGGAACAGTTAACAGTTTATAGCGCCACAAACAGAGTCAACGGACTACATTATAGTCAGAGAAAAAGAACCTTTACCCAAATGAATTAGATGTTGCAGGGTTAAACAGAGCTGTCAGGTTAATTCTGTTTCATAAGCTCCTCTTGTGTTTGCTAGAAAAAAATTGAAATAGATGAAGAGGTAGAATATAGGAGCTGTGAATGTGCTGATGAATTCAGAGAAGGGGTCACATTGATTGGCGAAATAATTCTGCTGGCCTTGTCACTTCTCCCTATATACTCTGGGATAATGAAAACACATAAGCACAGCTGCCAAATGCTTATTTTTTAAGGGAAAAAGAACAATATAAAGCAGGCATAACAACAATATAAGATTTGATGTAATCTCTGCCTGTTTTGAGTTGCAGTTAAAGGTTAGGCGTAACAGATATTTACGTGTATGTGAGCCTCTACATCTAATGGTTTCCCACACAAAGACCACAGCTTTATTCAGAGCATTAGGCTTTGGGGTCTTGCAAGGGAAGAGGTTGGGTTGTGATTGTTTTTTTGTGATTAAGTATTTTTCCGTGGACAAAAAATTAACAACACCTAAACAACGTTTACAATCATGATTAAGGTCGTTACATTTATTTCAGTACTTCTTTCTGTACCGTTTGCTTTCTCATCGGATTAAATTTTGGCTCTAACCTAACATCATCCTGGGAAACGATACACAATTCCCACCCAAAAAGAGATGATAAAGAAAAGTTTGTAGCTCTAATTTAAGTTGATAAAATGAAGATTTATACGACAATTTATCCATAAATCTGCAAACCATAAAAGGTATAATATCCCGTCTTGCTTCCATTACATATTATCATAAAAACATAAGTGGAATATTTTCAAAAGCTGAAGTTCAACAGATTTTTTGGTTAGATGCAGCTCACGCCTTCTTTTTAGTGTTTGAGTTAAGCTGCTACCTGGCTTATGTGTGTAAATTAACAGACAAACAATGATCTCAGTTTCCCTATCTGATAAATTCATTAGTTGTGTTTTATCCCACAATATTAATAAAAGCATTTCCCTACCTGTTTTCTTTATGTAGTAACAGCAAAAAACCTTTGAGTAAAAAAAATCCACTGTAATCTGACTGACAACGTGATGAACTTGATTATTTTTGTTCTCATTTGGAAACCAATGCGCTGTTGAAAGGAAATAAAAAATATGATTTGCGTTTTAGTTGAATGTGTAAACGAAGAATGTAACACTGTACTGTGTGCTTCCCTTAATCTTGTTATGACTCTTGTTGCTTGGCTGTAAATCATCTACGTGATTTGAATGACTGGCAAGCCGTTTGCTACTGTGATTATAAAAACTGATTGTGGCTATTGTGCAATTTCTCTCACTGAAACTTACAAATAAATGTTGAGCTGCTTCAATTTAGCCTTTGTATGTTCGACACCTGATGTCTAAGAATGTCTTACTATAATTGTTTTATTGAAGTTATTGAAAGATTCTTGTAGGCCAATACTAAATGGTTTGATTCAGCTTCCTGATTGCACTGTATGGATTTATTTTCCGAAGGCATAAAGAAGCTCCTTGGATGTTTTGCTGAAACGAACAAGTGAGAAAAAACTTACTTTACTTTTTTTGTGCCAGAACAGGTCACCATGTTAGAGTTTTAATTTTCTCAAACAATTGAAATCTGTTTATCTTTCACTTTTTGAGATTGTACAATTATTAATGATTAACAATTATCAATAACAATTTTGTGTCTGATAAAGCAGCAGGCTTTATTTCCTAAAATGTTATTTCATTTAAGTGGTTGGGATAGTGTCACTCATAATTCGGTGAGGATGTGAATTTATTTCAGAAAGTTGTAATTAGTTTTTTGTTTTTTTTTGTGTACTATTTTTAATTCAATTTAGGCATATGTTATAAAAAGCTCACACACTTTTTTCAATCATTATTAGCAATGAAAACAAATACTTTATGAAATGTGTCACAAATTATTTCATCTTATATGGAGCCATAAACTTGTAATAAAGTGTTTCTGTTATGACTCACATGATGTAGCCTATTAAAATATATTGTTTAGTGTAGTGGACACAACTTCTAGAATAATTATTATTAAAAAATCAGTAACCCAAAAATAAAACTCTCACATTTAAGCAGGTTTTTTCGTAACTTCCCAAAATACTTTGCTTTAAGTGCCATAGTTTTAGCTTCCTTCCCATTTCCACCTCCACATTCTCTTTATCTAGCCTATCGCAAACCTTTTCCTGAGAGAAATTCATTAAGCTGACAGCAGTGTTGTCTCCTCTGTAAACATAAATGTTATCTACCTCCCACTATCTGTAGGTCTTTATTGCATGTGGGGTACTCGCACATAAACTATGCCCCACATTTAAACTTATTTACAAAAACTATTTCTTTGGGTAAGGAAAATACTAAACTATTGACGAATAACAAAAAAAGTTGTAAGAGCTGTGGCTGATCATTAAAATTGCTCATCTATGGTCTTGACCAAATTTGTCTTGCTCCTTTTCTTTTTCCGTAATTAGTTTTAAACTCTGGGAGCATATGGGTCCAAGAGGAACCTTTTTTTATTACAGCAAAATAGCCCAAAACAATAGTGTAGATAGCTTCACACCAGCTGTTTAAAGTTATCTGACTGACAAAGATGTCTGGCAAATAATAACCAATACCACAACTTCAAAGCGATAACTTACAGGTTTTTTAACACATTTACTTTCTTTTACAGCATTTCGTTCTACACTACTGTTACTCACTTGTGCAGGGACAGTATATTGACACCCTGTTTTATTAATAGTATTTACAGACTGTCTCTTAATTTATTCTTTTTAAAACTGTGACAAAAACCACATTTTAGACAAGCATCACAGAAACCAAAGCAGCCTCCTCAGCAAAAACAGTTTAGAGAACACTTACTGAAAACTGAACATAAACAATGAGTTAATATCCCATTTCATTTGTTAAATCCGTACCATGTTATAGTTCAACGATACAGTAACATTTTCTATTGATTGAGTAAAGTTGTTAAATTGGGATACTATGTGTTAAAGCTAGTACAAAATAACACAATAGCCTCTGCTAATTATATTGTTTTCGGCTTATAATAAGCAGTTCTCATGTTTGGAAAAACTGTCTTTTCCTGTTCCCAAACAACATTTTGGAAATTAATGATATGTAGAAACTTGTTAAAAGCTGTAAATAATAATATATTTTCTAAAAATCCTGATTGAAAAAAATGAACTTATGTAATTTTGACACAAGCAATCTTCCTCTGGTGTTTTCTCCAGAGAAATGTTAGCAGAAAAGATCAAAAATCAAGGCAAAAAGAGCAAAACCACTGAGCTGTCACAGAATGAATATTTAGCTCATAGTTGTGACAAAGGACCAGTGTGAGGATGACATTCATCTACATCACCAAGCAGACCTGTAAAAAATGTTCTTTGTGAAGTACATCTCTCTGCTGTCACTTCTTTCTCAAGAGTTCTTTTCAAACAGATTCTGCTGGAGTCCATTATATATTCAGTCTTAGCTGTTTCTTAGCTGGTGAAGGTTGGCCTGCGTGCTATTCGTACAACATTGTATGTATTTAGCCCTGGTGCATCAAAGCCAGGTGACAAACCTAGCTTATTAAACACATAGAAGTTAAACAGTTGACCATCTTGGGCTTCTAGCGAGACTGAAGCTTTACCCACTCTTAAAATACAAGGGTACTCTTTATCAAAAACAACTCTGAAAACCCGCTCAACTAAGTAGTTAAGCTTTATTGTTCTATACTTTTGTGGTATCAGCTCCTCAATCTGAGGGCCAAACTGCTGCATCACCAGAACTCCATCTGGTCCCACCTTGATCTCATAGAAAGTGATGTTGCTATATGTGAAAAACCCAACGTAAGGATCTGGTTTTGGGGGAGCAACAAGAATCTTCTTGGCTTCCCTGAAGGCTTTCTCTATAGCAGAAACAATATAGCTGTAGGCCTTTGTGACCACATCCTGTTTCTGAGGCCTGCTGCCTGCCATAAGTATTACTAACCCAAGCTTCAGTCTGGGAAGCAGCGAGAAGGTGGCAGAGTAGCCATCCAGATCACCATCTTTCCTCAACATCTCGTAGCCCATGAGATCATTTACCTCCCAAGGTGTCCCAGTGCGGTTTGCAAAGTAATCCTTATCACACCTAAAGATTGGGTTCAGCATGATCTTCAGAGAATCTGGCTCCAACAACTTACGGTGGTAGGCACCAAGCAGCACCATGGCGAGTTTGGCCATGTCTGCAGGTGTGGAGAACATCTGACCAGAAGGCCGGTACCAGCCAAGGTCATAGAGTGGGGCAGGTTTTCCATTTGAGTAAACTCCAACAGCGAACTGGCTTTGCAGCCCAGGGGTAAGCTCAAAACTGGTGTCTTCCATTCCTAATCGATCCAAGATGTTTTCGGTCACCCATCGCTGGTAGTCAACTCCAACCACTCTTTCAGACATCACATGAGCGAGTAAAGAGAATGCGAGGTTACTGTAGTGACACCTAGGAAGAAGGTAAACCAAGAAAATGGAGGATTTTTTTTAAATACAGGGATTGTAACACCTTGCAACCAACAATTATACACACACACTCACACGTTAAGGACAATTTAAGTTGGACCGTGGGTTCCCAAGCAGAAATCAAGCATGCTTAGGGACATTAGACAAGCTAAATGGAGAAAGACCCCAGGCCGGTATTGGAACCCAGGACCATCTTGCTGCAAGAATGGTATCGATTGGGCCCCTGTGGAGCACTGCTCATAAAAATAAAGGGAAAACTTAACCCAATTTAACTCCAACATCTTTGAAATCAAATTGTCAACTTAGGGAGCGATACTAATTGACAATCAATTTCACATGCTGCTGTGCAAACGGAATAGACAACAGTTGGCAATCTTAGCAAGACACTCAATAAATGTGTGAGTGGTTCTGCAGGTGGTGACCAAAGACCACTTCTCAGTAAGCTTTTTGACTGATGCTTTGGTCTCTTTTGAATGTTGGTGGTGCTTTCACACTCATGTTAGCATGAGACGGACTCTACAACCCACACAAGTGGCTCAGGTTGTGCAGCTCATCCAGGATGACATATCAATGCAAGCTGTGGCAACAAGGATTGCTGTGTCTGTCAGCGTAGCGTCCAGAGCCTGGATGTTGACAGGCCAGTACACCAGGAGATGCGGAGAAGGGCCTAGGAGGGCAACAACCCAGCAGCAGGACGGCTACCTCGGCCTTTGTTCAAGGGGGAACAGGAGGAGACCTGCGAGAGCATTGCAAAATAACCCCCAGCAGCCAACAAATGTGCATGTGTCTGCACAATTGGTTACGAACCGCCTCCATCAGGATGGTATGTGGGCCCAAAGTCCACAAATGGGGGCTGTGCTCACAGCCCAACATCGTGCAGGATGCTTGGAGTTTGCCAGCAAACACCAGGATTGGCAAATTCGCTACTGGCGCCCTGTGGTTTCATCTTCACAGATGAAAGCAGGTTCACACTGAGCACATGTGACAGACAGTCTTAAGACGTTGTAGAGTGCGATCTGCTGCCTGCAACATTATTTAGCATGACCGGTTTGGCAATGGGTCAGTAATGGTGTGGGGTGGCAATTCTATTAAGGGCCGCACAACCCTCCGTGTGCTCGACAGAAGTAGCCTGACTGCCATTAGGTACCGAAATGAGATCCTCAAACCCCTTTTGAGACCATATGCTGGTGCGATTGGCCCTGGGTTTCTCCTGATGCTGGATAATGCTAGACTTCATGTGGCTGGAGTGTGTCAGCAGTTCCTGAAAGATAAAAACATTGAAGCTATAGACTGTTCTCCAGACCTGAATCCGATTGAGCACATCTAGGACATCATGTCTCGTTCCATCCACTAACGCCACGTTACACCACAGACTTTTCCGGAGTTGACAGATGCTTTAGTCCAGGTCTGGGAGGAGATCCCTCAGGAGACCATACGCAGTCTCATCAGTAGCATGTCCAGGCGCTGTAGGGAGGTTATACAGGCACGTGGAGGCCACACACAATACTCAGCCTCATTTTGACTTGTTTTAAGGACATTACATCAAAGTTGAATCAGCCTGTAGTGTGTTTTTCCACCTTAATTTTGTGTCTGACTCTAAATCCAGGCCTCCATTGGTCAGTAAATTTGATTTCCATTGATGATTTTTGTGTGATTTTCCTGTGAGCACATTAAACTTTGTACAGAACAAAGTATTCAATGAGGCTATTTCATTCGTTCAGACCTAGGATGTGTTATATGAGTCTTCCGTTTATTTTTTTGAGCAGTGTATTTGTTGACGATGAATTTGTGGTAGTATGTCAATGAGAACTACAAGCTGCAGCCCTAAAGGATGGCAAAATGAAAACAGGCCGTACTTGGTTCCTGGATCTGCAACAAGGACGTCATCTTGTAATAGATTGATTGCGGATTGTGTTTTGCCTTTCCAGAGTAAATTTGTAGCCCGGAGCCGCCTGGGCAGACCTGGTGAAGGACAAAGTAACAGGATTGGAGAAAGCAACCATAGCACCGCTTGACTTTAGAGAAGAAACATGTATTTGTAGGCGTTAACACTTCTTCCATCTACCCGCAATGATTTTCAGAAAGCTCTCCTAATATCATTACAGCACAGTATTTGGTTCACTTGTCTTGAAGCAACACTTCAGTGTTATGAAACAAATAATACAATGTGCTGAACATGATTATTATGTTCAGTGCTAAAGCACGTAATAATACTTTATTCTTTTTTTGTTTCTGATATCTCCTTTCAGATTAACTAAATTACATGAATCATTATAGAGTGAAAAGACCTGGCAACATCAAGCTGTCTTTTAATGCATGATCAGGGTTAGTTTGCTGAAAAAATAATGTATGAATTGCAATTCTGAAAACAATACTGCTTCTTAAAAATGGTGTAATGTTTGAAAAATGAAAAACGAACAGTTTTGCTGAACACCGAAGCAGTTTTGTCATTACTAAATCTGTCTTAATCTGCTGAATCCACAAACCTGAGAGCTGGCTGGCCATCCGGCGAAGAGTGACAGAGGAGGAGCGGATTTGTACCTCTCCACTGTCTAAAAATATAAGGCCATCTGTAACATATTTTAACTCAGAGTCTCGTGTTTTCCCAAGAGGGTTTTTTATCGTGAAATTCTCTACATATTTTTCCAGTGGGTCATCTAAGGAGGCGATCTTTCCATCCTCCCACAGTTTGTAGAGCATCAGCGTTGGGAAAATCTTTGATAGGCTGGCAATTCTGAAAGACCGACAAGACCACAGGATAATGGATTTTAAATCTAATACATGAGTGCATTTTTATGTTTTTATCCTGCTATTTATTCATCTTACTCCACAGGCATGTCTAGGCCAGATGTATTTGAACGACAGATGTGAGAAAGATCCAAACAAAACCTTAATACTGAACCGACACAGTTTCTCTTAACTTTCTCCAAAAGCTATATATTGAAAGAGAGAGCTCTTGTTATTGTGGAGATTAAATATATTTTGTTTACTTATCTAAAATATATATTTTTTTTTTTCAAAAAAACATGTGATTTTTGCCGTTTTTATAAAACATTCTTAAAATGTCTAGAGGTAAGTACGAACCGGATTCCAAAAAGGTTGGGACACTAAACAAATTTTGAATAAAAACTGAATGCAATGATGTGGAGGTGCCAACATCTAATACTTTATTCAGAATAGAACACAAATCACAGATCAAAAGTTTAAAATGAGAGAATGTATCATTTTAAGAGAAAAATATCTTGTTTCAAACTTTCATGGCGTCAACAAATCCCCAAAAAGTTGGGACAAGGCCATTTTTTACCAATGTGTGGCATCCCCCCTTCTTCTTAGAACACTCAACAGACGTCTGGGGACAGAGAACAGCTTCTCAAGTTTAGAAATATGAATGCTCTCCCATTCATGTCTAATACAGGCCTCTAATTGTTCAATGGTCTTGGGCCTTCTTTGTCGCACCTTCCTCTTTATGATGCGCCAAATGTTCTCTATTGGTGAAAGATCTGGACTACAGGCTGGCCTTTTCAGTACCCGGATCCTTCTCCTACGTAGCCATGATGTTGTGATTGGTGCAGAATGTGGTCCGGCATTATCTTGCTGAAAAATGCAGGGTCTTCCCTGAAAGAGATGACATCTAGATGGGAGCATATGTTGTTCTAGAACCTGAACATAGTTCTCTGCATTAATGGTGCCTTTCCAGACATCCAAGCTGCCCATGCCACAACCACTCATGCAACCCCATACTATCAGTGATGCAGGCTTCTGAACGGAGCGTTGATAACAACTTGGGTTATCCTTGTCCTCTCTGGTCTGGATGACATGGCGTCCCAGCGTTCCATAAAGAACTTCAAATCGTGACTCATCTGACCACAGAACAGTCTCCATTTTGCCACACTCCATTTTAAAAGACCCCTGGCCAAGTGCAAACGTCTGACCTTGTGGAGCTTGCTTAGAAAATGGCTTCCTCTTTGCACAGTAGAGTTTCAGCTGGCAACGGCGGATGGCATGGTGGATTGTGTTCACTTACAATACTTTCTGGAAGTATTCATGAGCCCATTCTGTTATTTCCTTGAGGTGCAGTGACGTTTAAGGGCCCGGAGATCACTAGCATCCAGTAGAGTTTTAAGGCCTTGAACCTTATGCACAGCAATTGTTCCAGATTCTCTGAATCTTTTGATGATATTATGCATGGTTGATGATGATAACTTAAAAGTCTTTGCTATTTTACGGTAGGTAACACCATTCTGGTATTGCTGCACTATCTTTCTGCGCAACGATGGTGAAATTGGTAATCCCCGTACCATATTGGCTTCAGAGAGACACTGACACTCTGAGAGCCTCTTTTTATACCCAATCATGTTGTCAATTGACCTAATTAGTATTAATTGGTCTTCCAGCTGTTCGTTATATGCTAAATTTTCTTTTTCCAGCCACTTATTGCTACTAGTCCCAACTTTTTTGGAATTTGTTGACACTGTGAAATTTTAGATCAACATATTTTTCCTTTGTTACATTTACTCAGATTAAACTTTTGATCTGTCATCTATGTTCTATTACGAATAAAATATTGACATTTGCCATCTCCACATCATTGCATTTAGTTTTTATTCACAATTTGTTTAGTGTCCCAACTTTTTTGGAATCCGGTTTGTAATTCTGTAGGTCTGTTATCCTGTTTTACAACGTCAGTTTAAGTAAATCACAATTTGGGTTGTTTTTCTCTCTGATAGCTCGGCTCTTGAGTTAATACCACCGGATAGATTATAGTTTAGAATTTTTTTAAGCATCTTCAAAATTAACAAGGTAAAATTAACCTAGAAAAGATATTAGTGGTGAAGTAGGTTTGCCATTAATCAAACCAGACACACTTAAGTTTTATATAAATTTCTGCCACCCCTTTCTTAAAAACAAAAAACAAGAACAATGACATAAATAAGAGAGAGGAGTACATATATACATCTTAACGTTTACTTAGAAGATCTTAACTCAGCTTTGTTTTCCGTTATATATTATTTGTGGTCAGATAAACATCCCAGTTCTTGTTATTTGAAAGTGTTTCTTAATCTGGTTTTTCTCAGCCCTTCTCATCCTTTGGACACGGTATATGTGTTGTTTAAAGCTAACCCATTAACTTGTTTGTCTGAATAGTTTATTAAATATAGAACACAAAGTACAATTTTTATTTTTCAATATCACACACAGACTATACATAGCCTTGGATCTTGATTTGAATTGCACATTAATGATGATAATAAAAGAAAATTATCATACAATGTTGAGCATGTTGTTCAATTCAGTCTTTTCTTAATTGCTTTCCTTTTATAAACACAAAATTAACTTCACACTCAGGAGAAAACATTGTCTAGGTAACTCAATATAAAGTAAACCTCTCCTCTGTGACAAAATAATAATAATAATAAAATGAAATTAAACAACTAAACCAAACATTTTGTGAAACATTGTTTAAACTGAACCCTAGACTTTTATGAGAATGTGTAGATTTGTGGGAGAGCCTACATTTAGCCAGAACATAAACAACATAAGGTTTAACTGGGTGTCATGTGAGACAGGCTCTGCTTTGGTTTGAATCAATCCATGCCAAGAACCTGTGTGCACTGAAGAAGGTCATTCTTAACTTTAAATAGTCCTCCTATTAAACAAGGATTTTAATCAAAGTTGTCATTTATTCTCACAATACCCTCAAGGGAGGGGGTCATTTTTTTTAAACATCACAAACATTTTATTATATTTTTGCGTTATATCAGATTGAAGCTGTCTTTTTTTCAAATACAGTAGAAAAGTTTGGAATGGGGTATTGATCAGAGAAGCAATGTGGGATTAGACTCACATTCTCAAGGGGAAGAAAGATTTTAGCTCGAACTCCACTCCAACGGTATTGATTTTCTCAAATCTCCAATCTTGTGTTTGTTTTACTAGCTAAAAAGTTCCAACATATTTTTCATACATCTTCAGTAATGTTTGAGCTCTTTTTCTGTTAGAAAAAGAGATTTTGTATATTGGAGAATAAATGCGGTACACAGAACCAAGCCGGTCTTTCGGGAAACTGTGTGTATAATTCTGACATTATTCTAAGCACATGAACATCAAAATCCCAGATTTTAGCTTAAAGCACTGCTCAAACTGACAAGATGTACTAAAATTTGTCTAAACTGGAAGTCAAGAGTAGATAAAGTAGTATTAGCTTTAAATGGTACAAGAATATGCAAATACATTTGTAATATGTTATTAAAAAAAGATAAGTTCTTTGGTCCGTACAAATTTAGCCAAGCATTTTGTCAACATTCCTAACTTTAGCAGGTCTGTTTGTGGCGACAGTATCCCATAGTCATATAGAGGAGGGTGTCTGGTATGGGGACACCAGGCATTCATCTTTGCTTTTGACGATGCTGTTGTTGTGTTTGCATCTTGAAACCATGACCTTTATCATCCAATCGAGTGATTTACAGCCAAGTATAACAAGTACTAAGCAAGCAGGGAATTATTTTCTCTAAGTTGCTCTCAACCAACAAAGGGCTCTGTGTTTCTAGTTTTTTTGAGATGAAGTGTTCTGGAGTGTTGGAGTTAAAACATGAAAACCTTAATATGTTCTATACTACTCACAATTATGCTTTTCATGTCAGGATAAACATTGGTAGAGCAAGTTGTTAAAATGTGTTAATACTTAAGTTTCAACTTTTTAATGTGCTTAACAAACTAATTTTAAGTCAGTCTGAATCATTGAATTGACAGCTTGTAGCAACACAGAAAATTTAGAAAGAGCTTGCCTCTGTTTATTTATAATATAGCTATACTTACTTTGTGAACTGTCAATGCCATGCCAAGAGGTTTATTGATGGTGAAATCCATGTCTTTATGGAGAAGACATTAATTACGATGCTGCTTGAACAAAAACGTACCACCAAAATTACTGCAGACCAGGATGGCATTATCATTTTTCAACAACTGCTCAGGAATGGCCTGTGTCACTGACTCAGCCGCCAAAATCTCCAGAATTATTATTCTTATGAAGCCTTGTTATTTTTTAACACAATAGAAGCCAATATGGTTGCAGTACAGTAGACTGTTTTTGTACAGCCTGTACAGGCTGCGGTTGTGGCAGCTGTGGGCAGATCACTTGTTTGCTGCTTGACTAATGGGCATTGATTGCTCTGGATCAGGATTCTAAACAACTCATCAAGGTAAAACTTGTGAGAGTGCATTTATGGTGTATTTTAAAGAGATCAGTGCAGCACAGTTTGGAGCAAGAACGATTTACTTTTCCTTCCCTATCAGATTTAATTGGATGTTAAGCACTTCTGGCTTTTTTAATTAGAAACTGCAAATTAAATAATTTAATTGACTATAAAAGCAAGTTTAGGTAAAATTTCCACTTAAATGGGGTTTTTAAATTTTAGATTTGTTTTTGGAATTACATTATGTCCTCTTTCATTAGCCCCATTAACCTTTACCAGTTAAGAAAAGACAAATGCTTGACCAGTGTTATATAAACCTATCAACAAAATACAAATCAACACAGTATACATAACACAGAGGAATGATGTTATCTAAAAATTGCGTAAATTGGTATTGAATGTGAAACCAACCTGTAAATTGTGTATTCACTGGGTGGGCCTGACAGAGGATCACTGGCATTCCTCTTTCCAAAGTTGCCAGTCCACAAAACTGTATCATTCAAGATCACAATGGCAGAGAGAGCAGGGAGGCTGACAGGGTTGATGCTTTGCCGAAACAAAACGTCCACCTGCAATGAACAGAATCAGGTTTCAAAACACTTTATCATGTAATCTAATATGCACTTGCGTATTCCCTTCCTTATTCTCCGATTTTTAATTTATAGTAGAAAAAACTGTTGGATTAATAAATCCTCCTCAAAACAGATTGGGACCTGCAACACTCCAGCCATAATGAGACTTAAACACTAACAAGAAAACCTTGAAAAAGCACTTTACAATGTAATTGAATATCAATTTGCCTGTTTCCTTTCTTAATAGTACTTTTTAGTCTTGGTATTTGAAACATATTTTACTTCTTGGTTTTTGTGGTTTTTTAGTTTATAGTAGAAAAATCAGTGGGATGAATAAATCCTCCTCAAACACCCAGGCCATGTGTCAGACCATAAAGAGAGTTAAACTAACAACAAAACCTTAACATCAATCTTCAATTGGAAAGGGAGCCGATGGTGCAAAACCAGCACGATGTTATGTGTCTTATCTGGCATGTGTTAGGAAACAGGTGGCAGCATTATGACCCACACTTAAATGAGGACTGATTCAAATCTTTAAGGGATATAAATAATCTAAGCATGTGATAAGTAAAGGATACATTTTATTGTATGTTCTAAAAAACCTTGGGGAAGAAGTTGGACTTTACAAGACTTTTCTAAAAGTTACCAACTAAATTGATGTTAAACTTAAGGGAGATTTCAAAAGTCAATGAATGGTAGAAAAATAAATATATTAGAAATCATTTATTTTGATCACGTCTTTCAAAAGTTTTAATTCATATTCAAATACGAGAAACTACTGAGGTTTAATGGATGAGAAGAGACTGATTTATTATTAGTCTGCTGCTTAATGCAGTTAAGCCCTTAGTGCTAAAGTGCATGTACTTTATTCTGTCATCAGATGTTAAAGTGCTTCTTCCTGTGGCCCACACCACAACATTTTGCTCAAATGAACTGTTTTTTTTTCCATTTGCTGTTTCTTTAATCTTCTGTGGAATGAAACATTTGGTGTGAAGGATTATCCAACCATCCTCTCAGTTTACTTGTTTTTGACTGAGCATGATGGTGAAATGGCTGCAAATTGTCCTTGTGTGTTTAATTTTTCTGACCTTTTCCAATGCTTCTTTGAGACTGGGAATAGGATGTTCCAAAGGGAGAGGCTCAGGTAAGCGGGGACACATCATCTCTGAATTTGCATCCCGACCGGTCTCTTCATCTGAGTGATAGATCACAAAGGAGGAAAGAGAGAAAAAAATGAATGTCAAATGAAACCTACTGAGGGACACTTTTTACATGTAAAATTTGATATTTCACCAGGTACAGTTTCAAGGGCAAAAACACAGGGATGTAACGTTTTAATTGGGTATTCCTATTATTTTATTCTCCCTGCTTTCTGATGCACCATGTTAATTTGACAAGGAACATTCAGTCATGATGTGCTTTATAGAAGTCCCCAATGAAAGAAAATGTGACTTTTTTGTTCTTATTGTTGCCTGTGGGCCACTGTGTGCTTGATCATTAAAACTTATGTTACATGCAGTTGAAAATATTGTAAAGTTGACATGTGTCCTTTAAGAGATAGTTGAGTAAGTTTATGTTATTTGTTATTAGAATATATATATATATATATATTGGAATGTGTTGGTGTATTTAATATGTTAAACTAGGGTCTAATTAAGTAATTTTGATGATTTCATATTTTGGATGATGTATGAATTTCACTTATTCCTACTCATTGTTTCTCTATTGTAGACCATGTTTACCATTTCACATCCATTAAAGCAAAGTAAAAGAAAAGAATGAAACTGTCATCTTTTACTGGATGACCGTGGTGGCTGAATTCTGGAATCAAAACTATTTAAAGAGTCCTCATAACAATGCAGTTGTTTACTGTGTTTTTGTTTTCATAGTTCAGTTAAAGAGATCCATGATTTACAGCCTGAAATGTCATGTAATATTAAAAACAAACTTCATTACAGTTTTAGAGATTATATAATACTTAGATGCATCGAGCCAGGCTAGTTTCCGGTGAGGGTTACACTCTTGTGTCACCGTTTCTGTTCATAACGTTCATGGATAGAATTTCTAGGCGCAGCCCTCAGCTTCTGTTTGAATAAGTCTTCTTGAAGAAGTCTTTATCCTCACACTGGCAGCCTATCCAACGTGGTGAGGGTTAAAGCTTCTGGCTTCTTGTTCAGGACGTCCTCTTTGTTTTTGACGCAGCCAATGTGTTGAGCGGATCCGTGACCTTAAGACTCAACTGGAGGAGTTTAGGTATCTTGGGGTCTTGTTCACAAATGAGGGAAAAATGGAGATCGATTGATGGATTGGTGCATCGACTGCGGTGATGTGGGCGCTGTACCAATCTGTTGTGGTGAGAAGAGAGCTGAGTCAAAAAGTGAAGCTCTCTATTTACTGGTCGATCTGCATTCCCACCCTCATCTATGGTCATGAGCTTTGGGTTGTGACTGAAAGAATGAGGTCACAGATACAAGTGGTCAAAATGAGTTTCCTCAGCAGGATGTCTGAGCTCTCCCGTAGAGATAGGGTTAGAATCAAAAATCAAGAATCAGTTTGTTTATATAGCGCCAATTTACAACAGATGTCGTCTTAAGGCACTTCACAAGAAAATCAATTAAAATCACTTAGACGTTAAGTCTCCTGGCAGGGACTCGAAGTAGAGCCGCTGCTTCTCCACGTTGAGAGGAGCCAGTTGAGGTGGCTCGGGCATCTGGTCAGGAGGCCTCCTGGACGGCCCTGGAGAAGTGTTACGGGCATGTTTCACTTCGAGCAGGCCCAGTGTAAGACCCAAGACACGGTGGATGGACTATGTCTCTCGGGTGGCTTAGGAACGCCTTGGGATTCCCCCAGACAACGGGCCCAAGTTGCTGGGGGGGAGGGAAGTCTGGGTCTCCCTTTTTAGACTGCAGCCCCGCGACCCAATCCCAGATAAGCGTAAGACAATGGATGTATTGTATATATATATATATATATATATATATATAAACAAAGCTGGCATCAATCTGACATTTTAATATAGTCTTCTATTATTTTGTTTTCATATATATTTGTTGTATGTATAAACTAATGCAGCAACATATTTAGGTGAACAGAAAAACCCTGATAAAGTCATATTTACTCGAGGAAACTTGTATTGAGTTTAGTGGCAGATGTTACAGTTTGGTTTAAAAAGTAGGTAGGATCAGTTAGATGAACTTTGTCAGTTCTGCATTGTTGCCCTTTGCTTTAAAAGTAAAAGTAAACTAGAGTTGTATAAATTCGTAAGAACAATGTGTTGAAAATAACTGATTAAAATTTTTTTTATTTTGTGTCAACTTTTGCTAGCTATTCCTTATTTTTATATTACAATTCTTGAAAAAATTACTTCCTATGAAATAATTTGTGAGGTTCTGGATTGTCAAAAGCACCCGGACAGCACTAATGAAAGCCTTTAGTAATATTTTACTCAGATATGGGGGCAGCATTGCATTTTGAGCTTAAGACACTTACAATAAAGGTTTCTCCATTTATAGGTTAAGAATCAATATTGTATTTTTAGGTAATACTTTACCTCTCCTTTAACCTGCTCCTCTGCAAGGTGTTTATATGTTTTAGATTTCGCTCTTATTAAAAAATGTCGCCTGTAACTTTTCTTCTTTTAAAGAATGCAACGATCCAGGTGTTTGACCCCAGCTTTACAAATCAAATTTGTGAATTGCAATTAGTCCTTCATTGCAACGACATCAAGCATTCATAAAAAAGAAAAATTAGCAAAGTAAAGCGAGGAAATTATACGAAGCAGAGTGACGTGACTCAATATCAGAAAATACTTTTTTTTTAAAGATCATAAAGAGATGGCCTTTCAAGGTTAAGGATTAGAAATTGGCTTGATTACTTTTAAGGAATGTCAAATTGTCAAAATGTTGCTAAGTACATTTTCATTTGGTTAAGAAACCAAGTGACCCCAAAAGTTAAGAAATGTGTTATAACAGGTAGGAACAAATATACTATATTAAATAAGTTTGAATTTAAATAAATAATTATTTAAAATACATAACTAATAATGAGCTACTACTTTCATGAGTATAACAAACATTTTATTGTTGATTAGTCAAACAGGAATTAGTCAAACTGTCACTACTTAATTGCTTTATCAAACATCATAGGTTAAAGTCAGTCAATAATTTAATGGAAAACTAAAAAACAAATTGCTTCAAATAGAAACATACTTGAATACCACTTTATTAATAAATACTACAACATCGATATAAATGGGTTTGTATTATTCATCAGGTCTTATTGTTGTAAAGTCTAGGGTACCTTTTTAAGACAGCATAAAAACCTTATCTAAATAACAGCAATTTGTTAATGATACATTTAAAATGACGTTGACTAAATTTAAAACTCCACTATAAATATTTGAGTTAAAAAGTAAATAATAATATCCATTACCTGACACCATGACTGCAGCTCTTACCTGGCTGAAGTTTTGGCAGCTGATATTGCCAAAGGAAACAACCTGTCATCACCAGAGACAGAAAAAGGAAGAAGACCAATCCCAGATGGGCCCACTTCACCTTCATTTTCTTGGTTTTAGAGAGTCCTTCAAATTTCACAGTGGCAGCTGCAGCAGGAGGAGGTGGAGGAGTAACAACCGGAGTTGTCTTACAGAAGAGAAATGAAAGGTAGAAACAGAACAACACATGGTAAATTACCTCTGAATGTGTGACTTTTTTGTATCCTAAACCATTACCGAAGCTTTATCAATCTGTGACAATGTATGTCTTGCTCCGTGTGAATGTCAAACACTCTTGTCAGCGTGTTAGATCAAATAAGTTCCCGTTGTTCTTAAAACAACTCACCACCTGATGCTTCAAAGCCAGACCAGAGCCGGATTACCACAGATTGAAATCTTCTTAACCTTCAATCAACATCATACATATTCACTCAGTCATCCCAGCCCTGTCAGCAATTTGTACTGTCCAAAGGCAGTAAATGGTTTCCCATGGAGGTTTTCCTGAGAAGGAGAAAGGCACAGACATGGAGTCTCATCTCTGATTTTTCACTAACTACGCTGTAATCCTGCACCATCGCTGCAGCCATTCCTCACAATTCAATTTCCTCTCTAGCGTCCATAGGCTGTTGACATCATAATCCCCAGATTTACCCCACCAAAGCGGTCGGGGAAGTCTTAATCTCTAATCCCTGTGAATCAATTCACTCGAGTCAAGCTCTGCCTGGTGGAGTCCATCAGTAACTTCTACAGAGATGGCAACCATTCAGGCCAACGTGAATTTTAACGAGGTGTCAGGATGAACCCGTTTGTCCGAGCATATTCTGAAAGGTACAATCACTTGGGTTCAGCAAATTTAGGTCAGATGGATTATACAATTTTGGGACCCAGAGGGAATTTACATAATGAATAACGAAAACATGTGCCTCAGTTCCTAAAAACCATCACTGACAGCTGTAGCTACCATACAGAGTCTACCACAGCTACAAGCTGCTAATAGCATGGTATGATACATCAGTGACAGCTTTACACTGAAGGTTTTTTTACCCATACCCTCAAAGTTAAATTGTGTCCACACGTTTTTGTTTTGTTTTATGTCATTTATGTAAGAAACTCTACATGTACAAATTGGAGTAGCCAATAAATTACTTTAATTACTTCTAACCTTTTTTAATGTAAGATTTATTAAGATGGATTAAATATTTACAAAGTAACCAAGTTTTTTAAGGGGTGTTTTTTTAAATAAATACACACTTGATAATGTGCACAATAGAGTTGTGTGTTGCAAAGTTAAAATATAATATTTTTTATAGCTAAAATTTAAAGTTTTAAATACATTTATGGTTGGTTATTTTTGAAGAAAAAAGCATTTCAGGATTTTTTCTACACTACTACATGTTCTGTTTGTGAAAATCCCATGTTATCCAGATGTTCTCCAACTTTTTTGGAAAAAGATGTGTTATTACTTACTAGTGGTATATAGGTGTAGTGCTGCATATAAAGCAATCATTTTAACTACTATTATGTTAAAAAAATATATTGTTTGTGCTTTTACTTGTTAAGACGAACTAATCTAGTTAAGGAATTCTGCATTATTTTTAAAAAGATTTCCCTGTTTTGGTTTCAGTGAAGTTTTAGAGAGGTGACTTTTATCAGAAAAACCTAATTCACCTGAGGAAAATCTACATTTTTTTAAACAATAAAGGCTGACAATAAAATCCACATGTTGTGAAAGTTCCTTCAACTAATGCTGCTGCCTTTATGAAATTTGATAGTCATAATAAACCTGCATATATCTTTACAAACTTTTATACATTTTATTTACCCTTTATGTCAAGGCGGCACACTGTTGTTGGCTAAGGATAAGGTATGTTTTTGCATACATAGATTAGGGACTGGACTTTGACAAGGTCAGTCCATCACATAAAATTGCATTGAAAAGAGCTTTTCATTTATAACCTTTCTGCACATAAACTCTCCTAAACTTTCCAATATTTACCTAATCAATCTTCCCATCAAACCTATTCTCCCTGTATCTCCAGTAGAAAAGATCCTCAGCAGAATGCTGCCACCACTATGTATCACCATGGGGGATTTGTTTTCAATTTCTTGTTCTTTTGTACAATCTATTTGGGATCTAGGTTTCAATTTCCCCTTTTTTAGCCTTCATGTAGAAAAACTGCAAAAGGAATGGATTTGGTATAAACTAACCAAAGCTTTGTTTATCTGAAACTTTCAACTTTAAGTCATCCTTCAGCCAATACCTTAATCTCTTTTCACTTCATAAATGTCATATTTATGGTCTGGACAACAAACTGTTCTTGTGTCTACAGATTATCCCAACATTCAAAGTTAGCTTGAGTGCTTCCTTAAAAATTGTTCTGCTTGCCTGGTAAAAAGGTTTACGTGACTGAAAAAGGTTTTGGTAGGAGTTGGATTTATGTGATAACTCTCTGATGGTCAACCAAACATTGCTTTTCATTTGTTCACACCTTGATCCCTAATCTGTATGTTGTATACCTTTGTCTGTAGGAGGTTTTATTTTTCACTGTACCAAAACATCTGAATTGATATTAAGAGTGAATTACATCATCAACTTGTATTGCTAATTATGTTACTTCTGAAGGTAACTGACTGTGCTAGATTTTACGGTGTGCACTCAAAGGAAAGTGTTAAGTGCTGTGATCATTTGCAGAGATTTCAGTTAGGAAAATATATTTTTAAAAAACAATGCATTATCTGGCTCCCACAGTGCAGTTATTTGCAATTTTGTATTGGTCTATTATAATTTTATAATGTTTTGTAATGTTTCTATACCTTTTTTACTGACCACTGTTTTGGTGTATTTACTATATTTTTTAATTATAACAAGTGAACTATTGTAAAAAGTGGGTTTCATAAACTCTGTAGCAGCGTCACAGACCTTTAAAAGAAGACATCAACTTTATCAATCTCACTTATCTTGCTGGTTATTAAGTATTATGGTGTGCAAAGCAGAACGTGTGAAAGTAGGCACTCTGATCCTGGTTGCACAATCTGTGCAGGCAGGGCAGCATCTGGCCCATTTCTACACAAGTATTGAGTCACTTCCAACCACAACCACCACACTAATAACTGCAAAGGTTTAATGGGTTTTTACTTAAAAGCAGAGTTAGTGCATTTACCACTTAAGATGTGCATCTGCTTGTGTGGATGATTGTACGGTTTTGTGTGTGTTTATGGAGTTTATTCAGTATCTGCTTTTACCTGTGTTTGAACCCCATCCAGCGAGGTTTGCTGTAGGACCTTACTCCCCGCCTTGCCCATGTTGAAAACGGGGAAGGCTGTTACATGAAATAACAACAAATAGCCATTGATTAATCAAAATGTTGTAATTAACGAAAAGCTAAAGAGTACAAACACTTAAAGCATAACGTGCAAATGATTAAGAAAGATTATTGTAGAGTAGTGTAATAATATTGAAGGTATTGTGTTTTACAAATGAATAAAGCAATAGGATGCGCTATTATGGCAGATGTTGCAGCATCACAAACTTACAAGCTCTTATTCATATCTGACATTGATAGCCAAACTAGCTAATTTTTCATTTCTTTTTGTTGTAATTACAGTAATTTGGCAGCATCATCTCATCTATTTGCCAAATAGCAAACCCAACAGTTTACCACATGCAGATTCACGGTCAGACTGGGAGGAGTCAGTCATGTAACCAGACCACCCTGGGCTTGCCACGCATGCATGTTCCCACGCGTACATGTTCACACCCACACCTAAACGCATGGGCACAAGCAAAATGCATTTGTGCACGTGCGCACACACACTTATAGCAAATTCTAAATAAAAGTCCACCTATTAGACCTACTGTAACTTCTGAGGTTGTAATATACAGCAACTTTACTGCTGTTAATGCAATAGTACTTAGATAATAAAGATTTTACACAATAATAAGTGTCTAAGTTAGAGGTTTACATAGTCAAATCATGTAAAAAATCAACTGCCTTAGTGGCACATCATCAGGGAATACTAATGAACTCCAACCTACAGTAAATCCAAGGTTGGCCTACACAAATATTCATGTTTGATCTGGGAAAAATAACAGCAAATCAGCAGTAGACAGAAAAATTCAACAACACAATCACTTAATAGAATAACGCCAAATTACAAAGAAATCTATTATTACAGTTAAGAGCTATTTATACCTATGCTAGAGTCTGGTACTGTTAATGTGTTGTTGCTCTACTGTAGAAATAGTTTTGTAACTTCTCCCAAATGCTCTACTTCTCCTGAAGTACCAGCAGGTCTGGTGTCATCACGATCACCACCTTTGAATAGCAAACAGTTTTACAGTTTTTCCAAAAACTGTATTTCATACAGTAAGATAATGTAGGTTGTCTCACTGATTTGGCCTTGTACACATATACATGATAATGATAAGGTTATATCCGATTACCTGGACAAATAAATAATTTGAAAAGTAAATAATAATAATAATAAATTGGCGTGTAAATCAGTGATTTTAACTTCCCAGTCCTTATCTTAAATTCAAGGCTAAACCTATATAGGCTCCATATTTGCACTGTAGACTGAATGTGTGCATCCTCAAGTTCCTTTAGGGGTCTCAGTTTAAACTTTAAACAAAAAAATGTTGGTACAAATATGTTATTAAAATTAAAAATATATATATTTAACCTAATAATAATATTTGTACCAACATTTTGTGTGTGCCTGTTTTGTTTTTGTTTTATAACTTACGTGTAATCTTTATTTTAATGGAAACAAGGGGGGACTGAAAAAAAGATAAACCCGGGCCCGGACTGGCTATAGGAAGAACTGGGAGTATTCCCGAAGCGCCGGCCTAATATTGGCCTGCTGGCACTGTAAAAAAACAGAGCAAGTCTGGGCAGTGCGACTCTCTGATAGACGGACCAGCGCTGGGAAAAGGAGGGAAAGATGATTGGTTTATTTCGATTAAGACCCGCCCCAAAAGTCCTTATCAACCACACAGGTGTGGAGGAAGGGGCGTGGCGTGTCTGTTATATATATATATATATGTATATATATATATATATATA